>CM045890.1:55299286-55391786 GCA_025169545.1 Anguilla japonica
GTTTATTATATTCTGTACAGATAATAGGAAAACAAATTTCATGTGGCGCGTAGTCAATAGCCTGAATAGCCTGCCATGTCATGTAGTAGAGACAGAAACTCAGGGGATTTTCAAGACTAGGCTTTATACGGTGTTAGATACTATCTGTACTATCTGTTAGATACTATAAGTCTGTAGGTAATCAGAGCACTAATTTAGTCAGGAAAATGGCAAGCATTGTTGGACTGAATGGCCTGTTCTCATCATTATGTTATGTTATGTTATGTTATGTTATATTAATTATATTACCTGATATTGCCCTTTTGAAATAGCAGTATATGATAAAGTGAAAAGAATAAATAGAATACATTGCATCTGAATACTTGTCAAAAATGTGTGAAAATGTGAAACATTCATATATTATTAAAAAATTAACATTCTCTATATAAATACAAAACATTAATATATGGTACAGCCACATGATAATCAGTAATAATAAAACAGCAGGAAAGTGGAACAGGTAGAAATGTTAACTTGCTCATGAATTAAAGAAAACAGTATAACCGAAAAATACCACCCAGAATCTAACATATCGTTTTCAATAAGTGGTGATGTTCCCGTCACTTGTTTTATTTTAATGATTCTGATTCTGTTTTTTGATTCTGTGTTCTTGTCTAGCTCTTTGTTTGACTGAAAATTTGGGGCAGAAGTAAAAACCAAGGCAAAGATGGAGGACTGGGATTACTGAGGACCACAAACCTAAACCCTAACCCTAACCCTAACAGTTCCATGGTAAAATCTGGAAGAAAGTATATATCTAATCTTCAAGCTGAAATCAGTCGTGCGGTACATGCCTCACAATGTAAGGCACTACACTGGAGCTTTTGGACGATACTACACCGATTGGAACCAAGTTTTCGTGAATGTTTAGTTATTTTAAGTGGTCCTTAGCCCTCGTAAGAGCGCTTTTTTTTGTTGCAATGTTTTTTTCTTCTTCAACATGCTAAGTCGTTGTTCTGGAACTCTGTTGCTTTCAAAATGCCAGTAGTGATTGTGCGTAGTAGTGTTAGCATTAGAATGTTCAGTTAAGGGCGTTCTGATCACATTATTGTGATGTCACGCCTCACGGGGTTAAGGGTTAAATCTTCCTCTTCCGACTGGATTATGGACCCCCGCCACCCCCCCCTTTACAGCTCAGTGAGGAGAACCCCTATACAGCTCAGTGGGGAGAACCCCTATACAGCTCAGTGGGGAGAACCCCTATACAGCTCAGTGAGGAGAACCCCTATACAGCTCAGTGGGGAGAACCCCTATACAGCTCAGTGGGGAGAACCCCTATACAGCTCAGTGAGGAGAACCCCTATACAGCTCAGTGGGGAGAACCCCTATACAGCTCAGTGGGGAGAACCCCTATACAGCTCAGTGAGGAGAACCCCTATACAGTTCAGTGGAGTGAACCCCTATACAGCTCAGTGTGGAGAACCAGCCATGTGTGGCAATTGGAAATTGACTGATGGACAACTATAATAGTGGAGTAGAGTTTTTCTCTCCAATCAGGGAAAAGAGAGAGGAGGTGTCAAAATATCAAATCTTTCAGTATTTAGTGTGTTCACCCTTTATAACAGAATCTATTCTTTTTGGGAGACTTGCTTTGCGTTTTTTTTAGAAATTTGCGAGAATATTTTTCCATGCTTCTTGTAAACACCTCCAAAGTTCAGCCTTAGAAGTTGGTTGCGTTTTCTGCTTCTCTCGATCCAAGTAATTCCAAACACATTTCAGTGATGGTGAGGTCTGGACTCTGGGTTGGCCAGTCCATGGTTTGGAGAACACCAGCAGCTTGACTTTCTTGGCAGTGTGCTTGGGGGTCATTATATTGGTGTAGAATGAACTTGCTCCCTATCAAACATTCTCCAGAGGCTACTGCATGATATGTTAAGATTCCATAGTGTTTATCCGCATTCATCGTGCCTTCGATGAAGACCAAATCACCAACTCCAGATGTTGTTACACAACCCCAAACTCGCACTGATCCTGCACCATGCTTGACTGATGGTTGTAGACATTTGTAGGTTGTAGGTTCCTAGAGCCTTTCTTCCCTTCAGCGTTGTGCATACTGCCTCCTCTTCCTTCCAGAAAGCTCAAATTTACACTCATTGGTCCATGACCTTACTTCGTATTTCAGGTGTCCTGTTTCGGTGTGCTAGTGCAAAACGTCTTCTTTTTTATTCTCTTTTCTCAGCGGTGGCTTTTTTGGCAGCTGCACCTCCTTTCAGACCCACAGCGCTGAGGTGTGTTCTCACGGTAGAATGATTGACGGAAACGCCGGTTGATTTCTTCAGACCTGAAGCAAGAGTGGAGAGTGGAGCTTTGCGATGGCCATAGTTTCAGGTGTCTGCCAGTGCCTGCGTGGCTGCTACGACTGTATATGTATGTGTGTGTATGTATGATGTATGTATGTATGTGTGTGTGTGTGTGTGTGTGTGTATGTGTGTATGTGTGTATGATATATGTATGTATGTGTGTATGTATGTATGATGTATGTATGTATGTATATGTGTGTGTGTATGTGTGTATGATATATGTATGTATGTATGTATGTATGTATGTATGATGTATGTATGTATGTGTGTGTGTGTGTGTGTATGATATATGTATGTATGTATGTATGTATGATGTATGTATGTATGTATGTATGTATGTATGTATGTGTGTGTGTGTGTATATAAGTATGTATGTATGTATGTATGTGTGTATGATATATGTATGTATGTGTGTATGTATGTGTGTGCGTGTATGTGTGTATGTATGTGTGTGTGTATATAAGTATGTGTGTATGTATGTGTGTGTGTATGTATGTGTGTGTGTGTGTGTATAAGTATGTATGTATGTATGTATGTATGTATGTATGTATGTATTTATGTATCAATAGGCTATATCAATATTCACTGCTGCAGCACTTAATTCAGCTCCAGAAAAGCACATACCTCCACAATGGTTGTATGTGCGTATATTACCCCGTTGTTCTTATCTCATTTTCAATCTGAACTTTTTCTTATGCAACCTGAGGCTGCTGCACTGAATGACAGATGTAACGTCTGCGACTATAACAACTGAGTTTTATGTTGACGATAGGGAACAAAGGCTAAAAAATGTTGTGTTCATATATACAGCCTCTGGGGGGGAAAAAATTATATCTTTGTACAAGCTACTTGTTATCTGAAGTGTATTTTCTTGCTTTAGACCAAAAAAACCCAGCGATTGCATAACACCAGCTGCTCATCAGAAACATCTATCTCAAAACACCTTTCTCGCACTTGAAACTATTTTCGCCAAAGGTAAACATATTCTAGAACTGAAAATATATATACAACATAATATATAATATAAAACTAATATATATATATATGGGAAAACGGTATCTTTCAGCTGGTGATATCGGTGCAGGGTCACTCAGAGCTGTTCTAACGTCCAGCGGCCTTCCAAAGGAAGATTTAGGGTTGAGGAGGCTGAGTTCTCTGAGTTCTTATTAAGAGCACAATTGAGCAAAAAGAAAAAAGAACAAAAAAAGTAAAAAATGAAGGACTACAGGAGTCTCGTACAATCCGTTACCTGGCAACAGAAAGACTAGGGCTGGAGACCAGAACAGTTGGGTCCACTCTAAGAATTGAATAGAACGCGGAGCAATTTAGGGTCCCGCTGTTACACCGCTTATTATTAGTTTTTGCCACTGATTACTCTTTGCAATTGTTTGATTGCCACATCAGTCCAAGTAGAAAAGAGTCGGCGTCTGAATAAAATACCCGCCGCGCAATAAGTTCTTTTTTTATTCTTTTCAACAGTACGCCTAAGGAAATATACTTGAACAGGTTGGCGCACTTTTGATATTGTAACTTCGGTGTCACTCAGACGTGCCGTGGCTAGCTAATGGGGGCACCGCGGTGAACGCCTACTCGCTTGGCGATGAGACTATTTGATATCATTTCCCTCTGTTCGGTCGCCTGCGGTGTGGAAGACTTGTGATTTTGTTGTTCTAGGTGGCAGAACTGACAACGAGTCGCGGTCTACCTCACTGCTTTGTGACAAGTTCGCCGCGCTCACCTAACGCCCGTGCATCTTTGCTGTCAGCCTCCATTTTCTGGGGGCGACAACCAATTCATTTTTGACCGCTTTTGTGCTTAAAGCCAGACCGGGAGGTGAAGGTGAAAGAAGGCATGAACCTTTATTCTCGTGCTTCAGTACGTTAGCGTCTGTTCGGTGCGCGCACACCGCAGACAGGGCAAACGGCCGACCTGATGACGAGCGCACATCCTCCTGTTGAAAAGATTACTACCCCGCGTCAAGCCAGCTGTGAACTGATACCCAATGCAAGGGGGTTGACTTTGGATCAGAAATTATTAAAAACCAAACGAAAAAACATATATCAGACCTATATCGTTTAAAATATAGCCTATCTGCAATGGCTTTTACGGCTGGTTTTCTGAGCTTCGCGAGATTCCACGTCCAAATGCAGCTGTCTACTCCGGTCATATTCCACTTGAAGCAAGTTTCTAACCGTTGACCAAAAGCCGGCGCGTGGCACAGATGTGTAGCTCGCTGAACTCTGTATGAAAATGTACGAAGCTTGTGTGCATATGGTCCCAACTGGACTCGTACTGTGATAGAGTTGAATTAACAACGCTGGGAAATTCAGGATGTAGCGTGTGCCACAAAGGCGTAATATTAGACTAAAAAAAGTTATAAAGACATTGATATAATTAAGAATAACACGAACTACATGATTAAAATTCTACATTTCGAACAGATTTGTCACAAAGCGATTAAGAACTCTGTTACCGGTTCATTAAATGTTTTAGACGCATGGCATCTCAAGCAAGCCTTAGCTTGGCCACACAGTAAAATTCTCCGTGCTAAATCAACTCTTAGAGAGATTAAATAACACTGGTCATTCTAGATGTGTAATTCGACAAAATAACGTGGTAGTTTTTCGAAGAAATATCGCACTTTAGTAGGTTGCACTTTAGTACAGGAAGGACGTAAAAGCCGCAAAAATAGAAAATTATTTTTCGGTACATATTTGTTGAGGATGGAGAATATTTTGATGCGATTTGTAAAACTTGCAACCGCCAGAGGGCGCATAATGTCAGCCAGAGGCTGTACGCGGCTTTGAAATCATGTAAAATATACTGTGTACGTTCTTTTGACGAGTTGCTGCGCTTCAACGCCTCACATTTAAGCAAATGCTCTACGGTACACTTTCTTTTTTACTAAACTTATTGCAATGTGTGTACTGGGGTGTAAAAATTCCGTCTGCAACCTTTGACTCTGTTTTTACTATGGAGACGTCGCCCCACGACCGTATGCAGACACGCCACAGGCGCCTTATCTAATTGGGTGTTTTATCTCTGATTATTCGCTTAAGATGCGTTTTACCTGGATATGTCTCAATCGCCTCAGCTATAAGCCAAGGAGGGCATCAAGTTGCTTTTGTTACGTAACCCATTTGGATTTCACTCGGTTTAAGGGTCTACGCCCGGGGGCCCACGATCAGCTCTGGACTAATACTAATGAGGGTACAGGCATATTAAATGGAAGCACCCCCGAGTTGACCGAGCACTATAGCACTGTCAACGTACGGAACATCCTTTATGCAAAACTACAGTGCACATCAGTAAATACTGACAATAGACAGAGAAGAATCCCCATTCAGAATTCCTACCCGCTCTAAAGGAAGGGAAAAGTGCTTTCCAAAGGCTAAGAGAACCCCCGCCAGTCGCGTGAATGGCTCTCTGAAAAAACCCCCCCCCATTTGACCGAACGGAAGCTGATCACTCGCAGCGCATTCGAATAGCTTCACACGATTGTATGACGCAGTAGGTTGGAAGCTCCGCCCACAACAAACCAGCGGACAAGGATGGAACCATTGTGCGAATTTTTGACTGACACAACTGCTGGGGGCGGGGGCGGGGGCGTCGGGGGGTACTTATGCGGCCCCTCAAAATGTTTGGCAAAATCTACTTGAATAATGTCATTGCCTATATTGTAACGGTATATTTCGTGTATGAAAGTTGTGTTTATGTTGATGCATGCCCTTAGTTATTTATGCCTGAATGTGTATCTTTTGGCAATGTGGTTGTAGAAGTCACAATTAGAATTAGAAAAGTGTTTGTGTGGCATTAAATTTAGCTTTTCACATGCAAACATGCAAAGTGTGTGTGTGTGTGTATGTATGCGTGTGCATGTTTGTGATTATTTGTGTGCATATGTACGTGTGTGTGGGTGTATCTGTGTGTATGTGTGTGTGTGTGTGCATGGGTGGATATGCATCTGTGTGTGTGTGTGTGTGTGTGTGTGCATGGGTGGATATGCATCTGTGTGTGTGTGTGTGTGTGTGTGTGTGTGTTTGTAAAAAATGGCAGCTGAGAAAATCGTAGAAAGAACCAAATTAACAAAGCTACCCCTTTGCGAAGACGACCCCTCTCCCTTCACCACACACACACACACACCGCACACACACACACACACACACACACACACACACACCAGGTTGTTCAGTACGAGCTGGTGTGCTACCATTTCACACAAAGTGAGAGAAACGGGTCTCAGCTTCAAGCTCTTTTATTGGAGGATGGGAGTCTTTACAGCACAGTCACAACACCCAGGTGGGGGGGGGGGGGGGGTTGGGGGGGGGGGGGGGGGGGGGGTTGGGTGCAGACAGATGGAGGTCCGAACCGGGGGTGTTTTTTGAGGTTCCCGCAACCCCCTACCCCCATCCCGGGGGAAGGGGCGGCGAGCTGTAGAGAGCTGGGTAGCGGGGTGGGTTTTTACTGGGGAGGAGCAGCCAGGGCCTTGGTCTGTTCCAGAACCTTCTTCCACAGCTCCTCCAGCTGGGCCTGGACGGAGTCGGCCAGGGGCTTGATCTGGGCCTGCACGGAGTCAGTCAGAGGCTTCAGCTGCTCCTCGATGTTGGCGGCCAGAGGCTTCAGCTGCTCCTGGATCTTATCGGCCAGGGGCTGCAGCTGGGCTCTCCCATCCTCGATGTAGGCCCTGGGTTGGGGGGGGGGGGGGGGGGGGGGGGGGGGGGGGGGGGGGGGGGGGGGGGGGGGGGGGCAGAGGGGGGAGACAGTCAGCGGGGGTTAGTGTCCTAATGGAGATTTCTGATTAATTATCTAAATGAAAATTCATTTTTACTGAACTGACCCAATTGCAATATTGGTATTGACCCCAAACTTGTGTTTTCGCCCCTAAGTTTCCCTGCAGCTTTCAGGTGCTGCAATACATTTATTTCAAAGATATACCGTTGGATAAAAAATTTAGCATTGCATTTTAGAAAAAAGTCAAAATATTTACAATGTACTGCAATATGTTCCAGTTATAATCCAGTAAAGGTTACAGTCTGGACTAAATTAATATGAAAACACATCTGTCAGTTTGTACAGACACTGAAGGCAACCTAACCACAATTTCCCTTTGCTTTAAAACAAAGGTTCTCAGAAAACAAACTATTTTTGTAATTTTGCATTAAGTGACTGAGGACAGCGTTTTAACACAAACTGCCATCTTTACAGTAAGCTGGCATTTTAGGCTTTTAGCAGATGTCCTTACGTTCTTTGACATACGATTAATTTACAAAGATGGACGTTTTACCGAAGCTTAAGTGCCTTAGCTAAGGGCTCAATGGCAGTACCCTACCTGGGGACTAGACCCACTGCATTGGAATGCAAGTCTGGTTCTCAAACCAGTACCCTACACTGCTGCTGAAGACTCAGTGGGAACGCTGAGGGAGAGGGAACAGGGGGCAGAGTTTTGGGGAGGGCCTTCTGGAGGGAGAGGGAACAAGGGGCAGAGTTTTTTGGGGGGGACTTACTGGGCCTGTCCGGTCAGCTCGTGGGCCTTCAGCTTCTCCATGATGTCCTGGGTGGTGCGGGTGAGGGTGGCGGACAGGTCCTGGAAGTACTGGGTCAGCTGCTCCAGCTCAGGGGCTTCGCGCTTCACCACGGAAACGGACTCGCTGCCTGCGGGTGGGGGGGGCATGGTTAGCCTCGACCAATCAGCAGAAGGGGCGCAAGCCCATGCTGGCGTCGGTTCGGCACGGAGGAAGGAGCTCTTACCAATGGCCAGGGCCAGTACAACAACGAGGGCGGCGACGAGAGAGAACTTCATGGCTGCTGATTGGACAGGGAACCTGACAATCAAACACAGCCCCGGCGATTAGCACAATCCATTTGATAGGTCGTTCTTCAGCATGTGATGGTTGGATTTTTCTAGCATTTTTTATTTATTTATTACATTTTTGTTTTAACACAGCTGAAGACAGGAAAACTGGCCCAATTTTACAAAAAATCCTCAACTGAGAGATGACCAAAGAGAATTTGATCTCACTCTTCTCAAAAGCAGACCTGCATAAAAAATCTTTTTCTTTGAGCAAAAGTAAATCCAGATCCAGTAGTTTATACTATGAATGTTTAACCGTCCAACAAGAGCTCCACGACATGTACAAGGAAGCACACATTTCAATTGTTTTCCAAATTTTCCCTTGCTTTTACAGCTGTTTGAAATGGAAGTAAAAACTTTAAGAAGAAGAAGAATAAGAAAAAAACACTGGAGAGGCAGACGATGGACTTACCTTCACTGCTTGGGTGCGAAGTAGACCTGATGGTGCTTTTTCCTTGGGTGTCCCGGGTATTTATCCTCATTCGAAGACAAAAGGCCCCCGTTCCTCTCGAAGCCCATTGGTGCGCAGCAGACCGAGAGGCGGCCGCCTATTGGCTGATGCTGTTGGCGATTGGTAGGCGATTGTTGTGCTCTCGCTGTCGAGGTTGACCCTTGTCGCGGGGCCTTCCACAAGGATAAGCACTCTCAAAGTCCAATAGTTGCCCCAACACCGGAATGCTGACTTGGAGCCTGCGAAAACAGCGCAGCTGTTTATCTACCGATCTGATTAAAACCGCTGAGGACGTTCAAATCAAACGCTCTTGGGGGTGGGGTGACTGCATGCGACGACGATGAGTCAGAAGTTTTGGAAGATAAGCGAGCGATACCCACGGAACTTTTGTCAAAATAATATATGAATAAAATAAAAACACTCGCCAGCCCTACAAGACGCGTGAGTGGTTACGAGAGAGGTGCTACAAAAACAGAGCGCGCTACCCCCTTTCTTACTGCTTTTTTTTTTTTTTAAATACAATAAAGTGCTCGACACGATTTTTTCTTTTTTAAATACAATGAAAGTGCTTAACATTATTATTATTATTATTATTATTATTATTATTATTATTATTATTATTATATTATTATTATTATTATTATTATTATTATTATTATTATCATGTTTGCGTATTCTGACTCGGCACAAGACAGCGAGTTGTCTGTACAGTGTTTTTTGCATCAAATTGTCCGCTATGCCCGTTTCATTATATCTAAATATTATGTCAGCATATGATTTTGGGGGTAAATAAAGGACACCTTTTAAGTTAAGGAGTTATATGCTCTGAAATTTATTTACAGAAAAAAAAAACCTGAATTCATTTTGGAGCAAGTTACTATCGGTGTTGTTTAGAGTAAACAGTATCTTCAATTTATTAATCTGGGAGTAAATGATGAAAACTCAAGCAGAAAGTAGTAAGTTCACATGAAACTACAAGTCTATAAATGTTTCTTTTTACCTCCAATTGTACCTAACCTTTTAATTAAATTAGTGTGCTTAAAATTGATTGCATCTTATGTCTCAGCAGTTACCTTTCCGCACTTCTCATCTTAATTAAAACAGAGAGATCGGATTTCAGTCAATCATGTTGATTATAGGCTACTGTAGTAGAGAGAAAGTTGGCTGTTCGTTGAACCAATCATTTTGACACAATTAACACGTGAAATGGCCGACAGAACGGCATCGTCCATGATGGATAATTGTGAAGCTTATTAACCGCTTGTTGTTCGCACAAATCTCCATCTACGAGCGATGTCGCGTGATTTCAAGCTGGCTCGAATTATTTTGCCAGGTTTTGCGGTTAAGGACAATTCGAATGAATAGTCCACGCACGAGGACGGTTGATTTCTCTCTGCAGCCAAGGTTATATTAGGTTATATTCAGCTTTAAGCTTTCACCAGTTGTTCCAGCACACACACACACACACACACACGCACGTTTAGATTTACATGTGCACAGTTCAATAATGACGTGTACAGTAGCTACTCATCGCGTTGTGGCGCTTGTGTCTTAATGTCACAACCATAACGTAATCTAGCACTTCTGTTATACATTAAGGTCTCTGTGGAAAGATCCAGTGAGGGAAGCTAGCCAGTAGTATATGTGTGTCCAGCAAACAAACCGTGGAATTAGAAAATCTGCCAAATATTTACGTCACACAAAAACCTTGCCCACTTTTTTTTTCAGAAAAGCTTTGAGACCAACAAAAACACTTTATTTCCATTTACCAAAAGCAGAGTAGTGATGTAGTTTTAAATCAGCCTTATTCATTGTGAGTTCATTCTTTTTTTTTGGTAATAAATAGGATATATACATTTGTGACAGCTGGATGATTTTTTTAATATATGTAAAAAATAGACATGAAAGGTTTTTTTTTAATGAAAGGAATCATGTTTTGTATTGTTTACCTCCTTAGTCTTCATTTAAAATGGCTGCCCCTGAGCATTTCAGTTCAAACTACTGAGATCAAACTGCAGATCAAACCTGCCCCTCTTGCAAATGCATATACTGACTTCAATACCTCAAATTACTCACAAATTTACTCTCAATCCAATAAATAAAATGACTGGCACAATCATCCTAAAGATTCCTCCAAACCCAAAATGTATAATCTCACACAGAGTATCTATGGTGGGACACATGAAAAGGTTATTTTTAAATTAATTAATTAATCTTTTCAGTAGAAACATTCACATTTTTACCCCTGCACAGGCTTATGAACCCCCCCCCCCCCCCTCTTTCTGAGTAAGTGGATTTTTATCATTCTGCATTCTTTATAGTTGACTAATGTTCCTTGAAGAGAGTCACCAGTTGCAACTATCAGTTGAGCATTTGCATTACATTGCAAAAATATACCTGCCTCCCCCACAGACACATAGACACACTCACACAAACAGCTCCCCTGAAGTTGAACTCATCAAATCGAGTCATCCGTTGATAAGCTACGTTTGCATATTAACCAGCTAATCACAGCCCTGGTGCCACACGCAGTGCACTTTGACATTTGCTACATGTCGGTTTCATCTGTAAAAACTCAAAGCTGTCTCTGATATCACACACACACACACACACACTCGCACGCGCACACACACACACACACACACACCCGCACGCACACAACAAATAGGAATTTGGGGAATCAATGGACACACAAGTAATTATTCATTATTTGTACATACAGGGGTGTCAAACGGGGAGGGGGTTGGGATGATTCAATGAAATTGTCTTATCCCACACCAGCAAGTCCTGCTGGTCCACCGAGTACCCAAAATGTCTTCCTGTGACTGGTGTGCACGTGTGTGTGTGTGTGAGAGAAAGAGAGAGAGAGAGAGAGAGAGAGAGAGGAGAGAGAGAGAGAGAGAGAGAGAGAGAGAGAGAGAGAGAGAGAGAGAGAGAGAGATGACCAAAGCATTAATGTGAGCATGATCAGACACTCTGAAATCGGAGAGGGAAAAGTGCAAAGAGTACAAAAAATTAATCGAATTTCTGCCTCTTCCTACTGATCGACTTCTGAAATGTGCTTTTATTTTGGTGTGTTCTCTTTTCTCCCGTGCTGCCGGAATAGATGCAGGTCTTTCCCTGGCTGTCTACGGTGAGTCGGCATTTTCTCACAAACGCAGATTCTCCGGTAGGTCCTTCGGGGTGACGTGCGGACAGGCATTCCCTGGTACGTGTTGGTTTAATGACGGAAGGGGTCAAGGTTCGCGCTGGTCCCGGCCTACTGATGAAGACATCTCGCGCATTCCGCCACAGTCTTTACGACTCTGTCAGGATGCGTCCAACTCACCCGGGGTCCACAGGAACGGGGTCAAACTCCTGAAAGGCTTACAAAGCAGCTTCTGCGTCGTTTATCTGACAGCATTTAAATAGCAACTGGGGAATTACATTTTGCTGCACAGTCATACAGTGCCAGTTGTTAGGATATTTTGCCCTTATTCGTGGAGTCAAATGCAGGACGATGAAGAACACGCTGACAAAGTTTCCTCAGAGTATTTGTTGTTTAATTCATTGCGCAAGGGAGAGACAGACCCAGCACATTCGGGCGCTGCGCTGAGAGAATCTCTGCTGATCACGCTGTGTGGTATCTGGATATACAGTTTGCAGTCATACATATCAAAAGGTTGAGTTAAGTGGCAGGCCGGAGACAAATGGTCTTGTCCCTTCCTGGGGACCCTCGCAGCCATTTAGCATAGGAATGTGACATCCTTGCCGCAGACACTAGAGGTGTTATACTGAGACACACTACAGAGGGGACACAGAGGCATGCAAACTACAGACACAGTAATGGCAGAAACGGAAACACAATACACTACATATAATATATATATATATGTATACTAAATAAAACTGGGAACCTATCACAGTCGAAGTGATCGGCCATTTGTATTTTTCTCCTGCGCAATACACAATTATTTCGCGCAGACTACGAATAAGATTTTAGATTGATTTATTTATGTTCCACCGATTTGTTTTGCTACCCTAGATGAAAAAGTGCGCGACGTTCCGTTTTTGCTTGCGGCTCTTCTCCAGATGCACACTTGTACCGTCTGGTTATTTTTCATATTGTCGTTGTGTGTTCCTGTGCATTTGTTGTTAAATGTGTTCGAGGCCGTCTTTGGCCGGGTCTACTTTGAAAACGACATCAATTTCAATGTTTGTTTTTTTTTCTTCTTCTTCTTTTTGAGACATTAAAGGTCGTGTAAACAGAGCACTGGAAGTTGGGCTGTCACCAGGGCCTGCGTAAATTCAAACTTTTTGTTTATAGCGCGAAGCCTTATCGCCAAACATCGCCAGAACTAATCAATGAGTCGTACGAGGAATTTCGACGAATCGCGGCATAGTGCCCTCTTGGAATTTGCCAGAGCACAGTCTGTGCGTAGCTGTGCAGAGGGGGTAGAACAGCTCCGGGAAAACTCCTCAAACCGGCGCTCCCCTCTCTCTCCTTTATCTCCTTTATTTCCTGCTATCTCCCGTTTATCTGCTTGTTTATTTAGACTCATCAGCCCCCCCCCCGAGCGTCCTCATTGCTCGCACGGTCGTCTGCCTGGTTGCACAACCTGCGCAGCGTCTGCAAACGTTTAACAAACGCCACAGGAAGGTGGGCAGACACTTCTGCAATTTAGGACCTCAGTCGGAGCCGAATAAAAAGCCCTGCGTTTGGTTGTAAGGTGCGCATGTAACGTCCATAAGGAATACTTGTTATAGTTGGTTTTGTTTTGGTCAGCTACTGGATACAAAATGGTCCTATCTACCTTCAAATACTTTATTGTTATGACGTCGGTTGTGCCAACGTACTGTTATTTGACGAGTACGGTTGACACATACTTAAGATAAGTTACAAGTCATGAACATCTTGCGGTGGTACTGTTGGGAGGGCTCACCCTGCTAAAAGCATAAAGGATTAGCCCGTGTCAGGCATAGAATCGTGCCCGCGGCAGTGCCGAATCCAGGCGCGGCCTTTGTCCGTTGCAGTGTAGCCTGCACTGGGGCACAATACCGGGATTACAACCGCCAAGTCCAATCAGATAAAATCTAAATTTATTTATGTGGCGCATTTCACAAGGAACTGTCACAATACGATTTACAGATAACCCTGGCCTAACCCCCACAGGAGCAAGCCCAAGGTAAACAGTGGCATGCACTCTGTGTGTGTGTGTGTGTGTGTGTGTGTGTGTGCGTGTGCGTGCGTGCGTGCGTGCGTGCGTGCGTGTTTGTGTGTGTGTGTGTGTGTGTTTGTGTGTAGGGGATATAGTCATGGTCTCTAACCTCTCCCATCACAGAATTTAAACTCTTTTTTTCTGGACGGTTTCTTCGGTGAAGGCATAACATCCCTCTGACAGAGGAAGGAAGAAATAAGTCCAGTGTGACTGCAGCCAGTCAAACCCAAGCTCACTTAGTTGTTTCCCAGGAAATGCTCTGGACACTGCCCTTAGAGAAATCTGTCAATTTCTGACTCGTCTGTCTGAAGTTTCTGTTTCCCCGGGAAACTCAACACAGAGGCTGCGGCAAAATCAGGTGACGTAGTTCTTAACGCCCAGTAGCAGAAGTGCCTGGCCGTCGTTTCAAGCCATGGTCTAAACCTCATGCGAGCTTTTCAGCAATTCTCGCGGAACGCATGTACGGATAAGATCAACGTTGTAATTAATGTTACAATCGCAACAGAGACATCCACAATTATGCAACCAGAGGCAGTCTCACTGATTTTGTCCCCTGTACATTCAAGAGCCTAATGGGGAAAATACTTTTTTTTTGTACAAGGCCGTGGTTCAGTGGAACACACTTCCCTCTGAATGAAATCACGTGCATCAGAGAATAATTTTAAAAGTTATCCTTAAAAAGATGGCTGTTAAATTCTGTGTAATCATCATTGTTTTTATAATATAATCTGCCAATCTACCAGTATGCTGCTGTCGTGCGGTGAATGTATTTTTCTGTCATATCTGTTTGTATTGCATTAACCGTATTGTATTGGATGTTTTGTCATGTCTATGTTTGAATGTTAGAGGACCACAAAGCCTGCTGGCTTTCTTGTGTTTCTATCCTCGACAATTCTTAAAGGATTGCTGTCTGCTATGCAGTCTTACGGAATTTCTTTTTTTAATAGTCAAATAAATTAATGAATTCATTAAATTATTAAGCAAAACAAAATGTTTTGTGTCTATGTGTTCCGTGGCACTGTTATGTCTTCAATATTCGTAAATGAGAAAATTAGTACATACACGCTAAGATACATAGGATGCTCCATAGTGCTTTTAACATGATACGTAAGAAGTCTTCTGAAATTAGGGAATGAACAGTTCGTAGCCGAAACCGTTAGGGTGTAATTATGATATTTCTCGATGTCCAGAAAGAAGTACGGAGGAAATTTCGGCTTCATTACTACGAGGCGCCTGCCACCTAGTGTGCGATCAGCGCCACTGCCGTCTGATGGCGGCGTTTAGCGTCAGACGGCTGAAAACCTTGAATTAAAAAGGAAGAAAATCTACGCATGACTTTTAGACTTGTGCCAAGTTTCAAGTATATGAAGACAATAAACAGTTTATGTTATGGAAGAAAATGTGCGGTTGACATGGAAACTTGGCGAATTTACTTTCCACGCAACGGACTGTTTGAAAACATGAGGAGAGCGAGGAGTGTCGGAATGAAACGCTTGTAGCCTACTGTGTTTGCTGTGTATCCTAGATTTAAAAATACTGGGCGTTAAGAAATAATTTAAAAAGTGAAATGTCTCCATTTCAAAACTTAAATACCGAGTTACACTTCCTGGAAAAATCAAACAAATTTGGGGACAATTTGGAAATTAATGGAATCGATGGACACACACACGCACGCATGTACACACACGCACGCACGCACACACACACACAGCATATTGCCTATTAAAAACCATATTGTATAATAGACGAGGCTACACGTTGAAAATTGCATATTGGAATCAAATGTATGCATAGCAATTATTTTTTATTGGAAAAATAATTGACAACTCGGGCTTACGCTTTATTTGTAAATGGGTCTTTACCTTTATTAACCCTAAAAAAATGTATAAGGCTTACTATGAGCATGCATAAATATTATGACCAATTATAACAACTGACATATTATGTGGATGAAGAGCATAGGACATAAGCATTATGACACTAAAGACATAATACATGCCACATTTTATGAGCACATTTAAGTATCCTTGTGAGTGTGCATATTTTGCACAGGTACAATTATTATGAACGAGGCCCTCTTCAGATACATCTGTCGTACATGTAAATGCATTCGCGCAGTCGCAGTGTTCTGGAATTAATAGCTTATGAAATTGACGCTGTTTATGGTAAATTGTGCGCAGTGTTGCCCGTGCGAAATGGTTTGTTTTTACATTTAGACAGATTAAGTTTAATGTGGTAATCCAAAAGAAGAAAGAAAAAAAAAACATCAATTCAGGCTATTCCTGATTACGCCTAACGCGTCAACGTATAATCCTCTTAAATAAGTGAAGGATTGACCACGATTTGGCGGTTAGTTATGCACTGCCGCGAGACTCTGTGGGTCCAGGTGTTGTTCAGCTGTGCGTGACTTTCATACTTTCTCCTGTTTAATATTTTTCTTCAACTGATCGGACGAATTTCCTCTTTCGCCAAAGCTTGGAATTCTCCGCCCACACAGCGAGATTGACAGGCAGACGGTCTAATCTTCACGAAGTCTAACGGGATTGGCAGAGATTCTACACCAGTGTCGGGAGAATCCCCGTTATTTTTTTAATTACCCTCGTCTGAACTCCCGTGCGTTTTGTTGGGTCCTGCCTTGTTCTTTTCATTTCGCTTCATAAACTTTTTTCTTCCCCCTCCCCGTTATCCGCTCCACGTAGCTAGGTTTCTTTTAGCGCCTTCGTTTCCACCGAGATTTTTTTCTTCCAGAAAACAATGGAGTCCATACGCCCACAACGTCTTCAGCCTGGCATCGGATTTGGAGCCGGATCGACTGGGACGCTTCGGTCTTCTCTCCGACCGGGGGTTACCGTCCCCACCGCTCCGCCGCAGCCGCCGTCGGCCTGTCTGTCCGCCTCGTCGGGGCCGCCGCCGCCCCCGCCGCCGCTTCAGCTGCACAGCCTCGGGGTCGGCGTGATGGGAAACGCTGGGATGGGGACCGCGGGGATGGCCGGGCTCGGGCTGTGCAATCCGGGGAATCCGACTGTGCTGCGCGAGGCGGTGGAGGCTGTCGTGAGGAGCTTCGCGAAGCACACCCAGGGATATGGCAGAGGTAAGCTAAACGGTACAATCCAATCCAAGTTGTTAGTCCCGTCACAAGACATTCTGCTGTTTTGTTTTCCCTACGCTTAGGTTTTTAATGTTGCAAAATGTTTTGACAATAGGCGAGAATGCTCAACTTGTTTCCCCACATCCACAAAGGTAATTCTTTAGCTAATCAGTTCGCAGTAGCCTATCAAAATGAACGTAGCCTACTGTAACGCACATTGTTTATCAGCTATTGTACATTTCACCGTTGCATGTTTTGCAGTTTACATTACAAACAGTGTATCCTTAACTAATGCGCACACATTGTTATTGTCCAGGTTGTTTGGCAGACGGGTGTCAAACAGCGTTTTACGAGCCACGCGAAGGCGTGGCGTGCGTTATTGATTTGAAAAGTTTGCAGATGTGCAAATGAGGTCATAAAAACAAAAAGGAGCTTCAAACAAACGTCGCTGATTTGTTTCTAACGCCTATGCAACACATGGTCTATATCAACAATATTAGTAATAATAATATTAATTATATAGCTAGAAATAATCATTCGATCGCAAAAGGCCCATAATCTGCAGAAATAAATAATAGTTTATCTTGAAAGGGGAACAACGTCTTGAGCGCATGTGGTGTCATCTTTCAGAGACTGCTCAACACAGCCATAGGAAGACGGGGCTATTTTGGGTGGTCTCCCCTTCCCCTCTCTTAATGGCATTAAAAAAAAACGTCTCACAAATGTCTACGACCCCAAATACAGGAAAACAACGCGTGGCTTTGTTTGCGTTAACATGCGTGGATTTGGCTGTAACGCGACTCGCTAAATCCTGCGGTTTTTCAGCTCGCCCAGATCTGCTTCTGGCGCGAGGAACAAGGGCACCGATTGTGAATTCATTGCTCTCAGCATTCGCCCGGTCTATTAACATGAAACTGGCACGTGGACCATGACAAGTTTGCTACGCATTTAAATAATGATGTTGAAATCAAGTACATTGAAGGTAAACATTGTTGTAAATAAGTGAAAACGCCAGAGGAGTCTTTTCTTATTAACACAAGTCCTCATCTCCAACTACATTAATGTAATGCATCATTAAAACACCGAGCTTGTGATGTAGTGTTGTCCAATGTTGGAGAACGTGGAGACAGCAGTTTTGCCTTAAACGTTTAGTGCCTGGAAACTGTTTGCCATTGCATTTTTACTTTTAAAAATATTTTTTAACTACGTGAATTTTTATATTCGGTGGAGGAGCGACAGTTTCCATTTCTCTGGCGACCGTTAAATGAAGAGAATCTCCTCACCTGCTGTCAGTGTTCACCAAAGTGGCGATTAGAGGCCGAGAAGGCTGACCGAGTGACCACTGCGGTGGAGGGGGCCAGGGCGAGCGCCCCGATTCGGCAGAGCAATCACGGGGTCCCCCGACAAAATGAGAACCATTTTGGCCGTTTGACTGGGAGCACCCTTAACAAGTTTTATTGAGGGGTTGGGGGGCAGGGAAAGGGGGTTGGGGTGGGGGCTACATGCCACTGTTACTGAAAACTGTGAGCAGGGATGGCGGTCGCCAAAAGTGTGTGTGTGTGGTGTGTGTGTGGGGAGTTTATCTGAAACAAAATGGCCACCATGCTGCCCCAGGTGGGTGCCACATATGGGCGGTGGCAGGGGCGGGGGAGGAGTCATCCCCCGTCGTGAAGTTCCATGAACGGCTGGCGCTGCAGAACCCCCAGCCCCTGATTATCAAATTATCCCGCCTCCTGCAGCACAGTGTCCCCAAAACTCCATGTTGGGTCATCAGTGTCTAGTACAGTGTGTGGGTAACTTTTTCCCTCCCCAGTCTTTTTCAAACCCCCTGTCTGTACCTTTCTTTAACTTGACCTGTGCCTTCTCATTGTCAATAAGCCACCCTGGTGGACCACCACCCTGGGACCATCTCTGTCTCTCTCTCTCTGTCTTCCTCTCTGTCTATCTCTTTGTCTCTGTTGCCGTGGTTACAGCAGTCTCATCACCGTGGCGATGGGGCTGGCTGCAGGGCATGAAGCTGACTTTTTTTTTGCCCAACTGGTCAGTGTGGCTTGTGGGTTCAAAAAAAAAAACATCCGGCCATTTTAAACGTTTTGCCTGCCCACATTACCGCTTCACAAACAAGACACGACCTGATTAGTTAACTGCCAACGTGGCTTCTAGGGTGACAAATTTTACCGCAATTTTGCCGCAATCAACACTTTACCAGCGTTTGGCTGGTGGCTGGTGTTGATGTCACACCCTGGCAGGCCGACATCTTCATCATCATCTTCATCACGGTGGTGACGTGGTTCTTCTCCGTCCTCCCCGGGGTGGGGGTCTCGGTGGGGCAGTGAACGTGGTGGAGGCGCTGCAGGAGTTCTGGCAGATGAAACAGTCCCGGGGGGCGACCTTCGAAACGGCGCGCTGGTGGTGTACGAGATGGTGCCCTCCAACAACCCCCCCTACGTCTGCTACGTCAGCCTGCCCGGGGGCAGCTGCTTCGGGAGCTTCCAGGTGAGCCCCGCCCCCGGCCACGCCCCCCTCAGCCATTTCACTGAGCACCTTACTTAACTTAGCCAGGCAAGTGAACTGTTACCTTTTACCACTGAAAAGAGCAGAGCTCATTCATATTTTCATTTGTTTATTTCAAGATACTTAACTTAACTTAACCTGGCAAGTGAACCGGTATTTTTTGCCAGTTAAAAGATCAGAGCTCATTAGTATTTTTAAGTCAAAGTCAGACTTTATTGTTCCATCTGAGGAAATTTGGTTAAAAACAATACGTGTTGCAAGCTTAGACAGCATCACACGGCACAAGCACAAGATAAGTTGCAAAAGATAAGTTGTTCAGGTCAGGCCAACTGGGTTTGGTGTTAATTGGGGTTGCTGTAAACAAGCATGCGTGTTCAGTCAACCTACCCTGTATAAATAAAGGTTAATAATAAAGACTAAAATAATTCATTAAAACAGAAAAAATCCAAACCTAATGTTGAGGACCGAAGAGCAGCATTCTGGGTAAATAGGTCCCGTGAAGGGTTGTGGTTGACTTCTAGAGAGGTCTGTAGCAAAATGAGAGAGAGACAAAGAGAGAGAGAGTGAGAGAGAGAACAGGAGAGAGAGGGAGAGCAGGAGAGGGAGGGAGAGAGAGAGAGAGAGAGGGGGGTGAGAGAGAGAGAACGGGAGAGAGAGGGAGAGCGGGAGAGGGAGGGAGAGAGAGAGAGAGGATTCTAGGTATTTCTGGCACAAGCTTGGGTACACCAGGCTACCCGCAGCTTGTGAATGAGAGGAGAGATTTGGCTCACCGTACAAACCGCAAAAAAACAATTCTCTTTTTGGGGGGGGGATTTTTGCAGGTTTGGGGTTGGTGGGTTAGGGAGACAGGGGGAGGGGTTCTTTATTTTGGCGCGTGGCTCCCTGGCGATGAATGCTTTTTCGGGGAGCAGACCCAGCTAGCGGCTGCTGGCTGCAGGAAGGCCTGCGCCCCCCCCTACCCCCAAATCCTCCCCAATCACCCCCGTCCCCCCGTCCCCCGGGTTTGAGTCGGGGTGGGGGGGGGGGGGTTGCGGTTATGTCTGGAAGTCATCGGGAAAGAGCGAGGGGGGAGACAGCCAGCAGGGGGGGCAGGGGGTGGGGGGCGAGGAAGGGGGGCGAGGGGCGAGGGAGGGGGGTACATACGGGGACCTGCTTTCAGCCAGTAGAGCTGGGATATCAAACTCCAGTCCTGCTGGGTTTACAGTGTCTGCAGCTCTGCTTTGCTGTTTCAGTTCAGTCACCAACGGCCAGTGTATCAATAAATCAGTAATCAATCAGACACTCAGTCAGTCAGTCAGTCAGTCAGTCAGTCAGTCAGTCAATCAGTCAATTAGTCAGTCAATCATTAGTCAGTCAGTCAGTCAGTCAGTCAATCAATAAATCATTCAGCCGATCAATCAGTCTGTCAGTCAGTAAATCAATCAGTCAGTCAGTTAGTCAGTCAATCAATCAATCAATCAATCAATCAATGCAGTGCCCAATCATGTGCCATGAAGGGCTGAGGGTACGCAGGTCTTCATTCCAACCAATCACTTCACCTGCTGATTTCACTAATTCCCTCCTCTCTGATGGAAGGTGTGTTAATTAGGGAAATGAACAGGTGAAGTGATTGGGCACCACTGCAATATAGTCTAGCGTTTAAGGAACTGGTCTTGTGATGTTTTGGGTTTAAATCCCATGTGGGGAACTGTCATTGCCCACTTGGACAAAGGGACTGAACCTGCATCAGCTGCTATAGCAAAAAATATCCAGCAGTATGAATGGATTATAGTTAGCTCTGTGATAAGCGTAGGTGATGAGCTGGTTAATGTGATAATGGATATGATGGATTATGTAACAATGGATGTGCTAGATTATGTGATAATGGACATGCTAGATAATGTGATAATGGATAAGCAGGATAATGTGATAATGGATACACTGGATAGTGGGATACTGGATAAGCTGGATAATTTGATAATGGATAAACAGGATAATGTGATAATGGATAAGCAGGATAATGTGATAATGGATACGCTGGATAATGTGATAATGGATAAGCAGTATAATGTGATAATGGATATTCTGGATATCATGATAATGGATAAGCTGGAAAATGTGATGACGTAATAATGGATGTGCTAGATAATGTGATAATGGGCAAGCTGGATAATGTGATAATGGGCAAGCTGGATAATGTGATAATGCATGTGCTGGATAATGTGATAATGGATGTGCTAGATAATGTGATAATGGGCAAGCTGGATAATGTGATAATGCATGTGCTGGATAATGTGATAATGCATGTGCTGGATAATGTGATAATGGATGTGCTAGATAATGTGATAATGGGCAAGCTGGATAATGTGATAATGCATGTGCTGGATAATGTGATAATGCACGTGCTGGATAATGTGATAATGCACGTGCTGGATAATGTGATAATGGATGTGCTAGATAATGTGATAATGGGCAAGCTGGATAATGTGATAATGCATGTGCTGGATAATGTGATAATGCATGTGCTGGATAATGTGATAATGGATGTGCTGGATAATGTGATAATGGGCAAGCTGGATAATGTGATAATGCATGTGCTGGATAATGTGATAATGGGCTAGCTGGATAATGTGATAATGGGCAAGCTGGATAATGTGATAATGCATGTGCTGGATAATGTGATAATGGGCAAGCTGGATAATGTGATAATGCATGTGCTGGATAATGTGATAATAGATATGCTGTTGCATTCCTGTTGGCTGTTTACGGGGTCTGTGTTGCTTGTTATGTTTACATTTTATCCATTTAACAGACATCCTTGTCCAGAGAGCCCTTTCACATGCAAACCGCTGGATTTTTTTACTGAAGCAATTTAGGTGAAGTACCTTAATCAAGGGTACACTGGCAATGCCCCAACTGGGAATCAAACCTGCAAGCCCAATTCCCTAACCGTGCCGCACTGCAGTGCTACACCGCTTCCCTCTTAGATGGAAAAGGTCTGTGCAGCTGGGCTGTCCCGTGGGAAGATATGAATAAATGTCTGGGCCCCCGGCCGGCCTTTCCAAATCCGTCATTATTTGGTTGCTAGGCTGCGTCCCTCAGTGGCGCAGTGCATACGGAACAAATCAGCAATCTTCTGCATCCTGTCTTCCTTCCAGAAAGACCAAAGAAAGAGGACGAAATAGCGCACAGAGCAAAGAATCTCCTGTTTCTTTAACATGTTGAAAGGACATTTTTTCCACCGTGCTTTCCAGAAAGCCACCCCTTCTGGGTTACACTTCAGATCGAGGTGTGTGTGTGTGTGTCTGTGTGAGTGTGTGTGTGTGAGTGTGTGTGTGAGAGTGTGTGTGTGCGTGTGTGTGTGTGCATGTGTGTGTGTGTGTGTTGTGTGCAAGTGTGTGTGTGTCTGTGTGTGCGTGAGTGTGTGTGTGTTTGTGCGTTTGTGTGCGTGTGTGTGTGTGTTTGTGTGCGAGTGTGTGTGTGTGTGTGTGTGTGTGTTTGGTGCAGAAGTGAATACCTGAATGACCCAGAGCCTGGCTGCTTTAGACACAACGTCCTGGGACGCTTCCGACAGGGTGTTGGATGGGATTGGGTTTATTCCAGTGCCATCGTGAGAACTGTAGTTTTTATGATGTAAAACAAAGTACCTCTTTGAACGGAATCTAAACATCTTCCTGGCAGTTTTCCTGTGTTGACCACTGTGTGTATATTTCTGTGTATGCGTGTGTGTGTATGTGTGTGTGAAAGACAGATTTTAGTGTGTATGTGTTTGTGTTTTCTTCGTTTCCATGTAGTCCTCACTTGGTGGCAGACAGAATGCATAATTTTTTTGGAACCAAGTACTTTTGTAAAGAAAAGATATAAAAATAAATAGATTATTTTCATGAATAGCTTGAATTGGCATGACACGCTGAGCGCTCTGCGGTTGTAGATTCATATGGTGGCTCTTCTGTTTGTGATTAGCGTTCAAATGGAAGAGACGGGTCTGCCAACAACTCACCCCCCCCCCCCCCCCAAAAAAATTAAACATAAAAAAACGGCATTTTTTTTTCTCATCCACTGTGTGTTCACAAGGAATGGTTTTTATGATCGAATGTGGTTGTCACATCATGAGAGGCAAGAGCAATTCCACACTTATCGCAAAGAGTAGCGGGTTCCATGGTTTCCTGGGAAAATTTCAAAATAGCTTTGCTCAACCCAACCGCCCCACTATAATTGGCTGAATGAAGACCCGCCCCACTCTAATTGGCTGAATAAAGACCCGCCCCTCTCCTCCTCAGCCTGTGAGATGAGAGTATTCTGGTAGGAGACGTGTAAGTGCAGTCAAGGTTGAGCGTGCGAGGCCTAAAAGAAAAGGCCTTCAAAACTTTCAGTGGTTTCAATATGGAAATGCAGCGATAAATTTTTGACCGATAATTATGAACACAGTCCATTATTATTTTTATTGTTGTTGCTATAGTTACTGGGAGCTTTGTGGTTGGGCGTGTCTATCTCCTTCGCTGTAAAATGCAGTGTTATTGTTGTATTCTGTTGTTGTTGTGATTATTGTAATAAGCTAGATGTGAAAAGATACGATTGGGGCATTGAGTTCGGTGAGAGACGGGATCATTGTTTTGGGGGGAGGGGGTTGTTTCGTGCGCCACTGTCCTCGTCTGACGGGACGTCCCCCTTTTTGTTCGGCGCAGTTCTGCCCCACGAAGGCAGAGGCGAGGCGGAGCGCGGCCAAAATCGCCCTGATGAACTCGGTCTTCAACGAGCACCCGTCCCGCCGCATCACCGACGACTTCATCGAGAAGAGCGTGAGCGAGGCGCTGGCCTCCTTCAACGTGAGCTCTCCGCCTCCTCCTCTTCCTCCTCTTCGCAGCTTCTCACTGGCTCTGTAACCTGATGATGAAAGTGATGATGAAGGTGGTGATGATGATGAGGATCATAGTGGTAATGATATTGATGATGATGATGATGATGATGATAATGATGATGGTGGTAGTGGTGATGATACTGATGATTATTATGGATGTATTGGTGATTGTGAAATTGATGATGATGATGATGATAGTGGTGGTAGTGGTGATGATGAGGATGAAAGTGGTGATGATATTTATGATGATAATGATAATGATGATGGTGGTAGCGGTGATGGTGATGGTGGTAGTGGTGGTGATGATATTGATGATGATGATGGTGGTGGTAGTGGTGATGAGGATGATAGTGGTGATGATATTGATGATGATGATGATGATGATGATGATAGTGGTGGTAGTGGTGATGATGATGATGATAGTGGTGATGATATTGATGATGGTAAATGGTAAATGGACTGCATTTATATAGCGCTTTTATCCAAAGCGCTTTACAATTGATGCCTCTCATTAACCAGAGCATTTAGGGGTTAGGTGTCTTGCTCAAGGACACTTCGACACACCCAGGGTGGGGCTTGAACCAGCAACCCTCCGACTGCCAGACAACCGCTCTTACCTCCTGAGCTATGTCGCCCCTGATGATGATGATGATAGTGGTGGTAAGTGGTGATGATGATGATGATGAGGATGAAAGTGGTGATGATGTTGATGATGATGAGCTCATGAATGTTCTTCAGGGGAACAGAGAGGAGGCGGATAACCCTAGCACAGGGATCGGGGCGTTCCGCTTCATGCTGGAGTCCAATAAGGGGAAATCCATGCTGGAGTTTCAGGTACTGCCCCCACACTATCCCAACACCAGACCTCCCTGCCCCACACCGTCCCGACACTGGACCTCCCTGCCCCACACTATCCCAACACCAGACCTCCCTGCCCCACACCGTCCCGACACCGGACATCCCTGCCCCACACCGTCCCGACGCCGGACATCTCGTTCAGGAACGAGCCTGGTTTCTGATTGGCTGCCTCTTTCAGGAGCTGATGACGGTCTTCCAGCTGCTCCACTGGAACGGCAGCCTGAAGGCGATGAGGGAACGCCAGTGCTCCCGCCAGGTGAGGCCCCGCCACACAGGCACCGCGGTCGACCTGCCGCGCGCCTCCGCCGTTTAGCTCGTCGCTGAAGGCACAGTCCGCGGGAGCCTGATCCCGGACCTGCTCTCCCGCTGTGAGACGCTCCACAAAACGTGGGCGCTGATCTGAGACCAGTTCGGCCTTTCGAGTTCGTGGCGGTCACGGCTGGGAGGCGGTCGAGGGACAGCTGATCCCACATCAGCGCTCTGAGGTGCTTTACGAAAACAGGCCCCGATCAACAGTCGGTTTTTTTGGGCTTCTGGCTTTTCAGCTCTAAACAATTTGACAGGAAGGCGGGCGCATGCAAAATGGCGGTGAAGTATCCTTTCACCGTCCAAAAAAAATGGTTTGATCTCAGGCATTGCCGGCCACTTGAGGACAGTGTTGATGGTTAGGTGGCCCCTCCCTGCCGGCCTCCAGCTGTACCCCCGGCCGGCAGAACGGCCATATTGGGGGACGGGTGACGCTGATCCAGGAAATAGCAGAAGTCTGGATTAATGAATCACGGGAGGGGTTGGCTGCATTTCAAAATCGGGAAATAAAGCCTGAACTGAAAGCCCTGTTCCACAGCCAGTGGAAAAGCTAATGTTCCCCCCTAAGTGAGTCTTTTCATAAGAGTCTGTTTTACGATTTCCATTGATCCAGTATAATGAATTAATTTACAGGGTTATTGTCTATATTATATGCTGAGAATTATCTTTTTTTTTGGACCAAGTGACTCCCAGAAATCTGCCAAACTAGTCCTTCCTATTATTTTTGGATGAAAAACATAACTTATTTGGCTATGTCTTATTATGCTATTACAGCATAATGGATCAGATTTATATTTGAACTGGTTGAGGTTTAAAAAAGAAATACTGTAGAAGATCTGCTAGGGCTGGATGAGAGTGTGTTGCTGTGTTGCGGGAATATGTTAGTCATGATTTGTTGCCATGGTGAGGGAACGTGCCAGTCATGAGTTTGGTTCTGCACTCTCAGGAAGGATGCCCTAATATCCAACACACTTTTTGCGTTACTACTTTTGCGATACTTTCAACACATTTTGTGTCCAGGTTACAAGTTTTGTGTTACAAATGTGCAATGTATGCGCTACTGAGGGAGGCTTTTTAAAAAAATTTTAACACTTGTGTTTTGAGAGTGTTTTTAGGCGTGAGCTGTTTCAGATGAGAGCCGCCTTTGAAGCGCCGAGAAGCCTTCGCTACCCGCCCCTCGTTTCACAACCGCGAAGAATAATCGCGCATAGCGCGAGGCTAGCAGCAGCATTCTGTAAATGCACTGGAATGTTTTTTGCCGTAACTATGGACTGAAGCACGTAGGGCTTGTGATGCAACCGTGTATAATAAGGAAACCACAGGATCGGCTGGAGTTTGGCGTGGGATTCGATACAGTGTCAAGCTTTTTGTTTTGAACACCACATGATGGTTTCAAGATTTTTTTTTTCCCCCAGCTGGTCGAAAAGTGCGGCCTGGTGTTTGCTGGCGTGTGCTTGTTCGCGCCGTGTCTGCATGGCACCGCGTCAAAACTTCATGCCTCCAAAGCTTTTTTTTTTTTTTGCACAAAACGCGTCAGATTGCAAACATACGTGCTTTTAGCTTCGTAACTTGACGGTTTGGAGAGGACAGTGTTTTTTTCTTTTCTTGCTATTTTCTTTGCCAGAACAGACAGCTTCAGCCTCGGTTTGGAGATCTTTTTCTCTCTGTTTCTTTTCAGTTGTTTGTTTTAGTTTTTATGTTATGTTGTTTTGCAGAACTGTCAGAGAGCTGTCATTAACACCCAGTCTGATTAGCTACTTGCTTTCATGTGGCCTGTTAGCTTCCATCTGTAATTGGTTGGGGAGGGCTGGCAGCCCAGTCACAGCCCTCTGGGGTAGAGGGGGGAGGAGCTTAGAACTTTACATTCTGGGGTCCCCAGAATGCCCCAACACAGACACACAGGCCTAATTCTGTCACCTGGGTTCAAAGTTTTTTTCTTTTTTTTAGCTTCTCGTTGAAATCCTCCGTTGGGCTGAGAAGGAAAATTACACCCTTGTCTCATGATAGAGCGGCAGTGCAAATCAGGAAAACACTTCACACTAGATCCGGTTGTAAGGGTCTTTATTTCTGCAGATAGAGTTTTCCTGCTGACTGAGACAACACCGTACTAAAAAAAAAAAAATGATTTACAGTGATCCTTTGTACCCTGTAAGAGAGGCTGTGCGACCATGTGCGTGTCAGTACCAAGGACAACCGTCTCGTAATGTAAAAAAAAAAGAAAGTAAAACTACGTTTCCCACCATTCAGCTGCAACTGCCCTTCTTGCTTTTTGCTGACGGCCTGTAGGAGTTGAGCATTGGGCCCTGGCCTGTGATATATTCGTGTCTGACTCACACTGTTACTCAGTCGTCCCTCGTCGTATTGAAGATAACAAGTAATGGTTACTAGGACGGGATGCATTGTTTTATATAACCTGTAATACTAAAATATATTGACATCTTGGATGCAAATGCCCTGCGATAGATTGGCGGCCTGACCAGGGTGTATTCCTGCCTCTCGCCCAATGCATGCTGGGATAGGCTCCACCACCCCCCGCGACCCTGCCCAGGATAAGCGGGTATAGATAATGGATGGATGGATGGATGGATGCAAACATGTTAACCCTTCACTTGAAAACTGCTGTAGTCATCAGGCTCTGTGAAATGCTGAAAGTCGACTTAAGTGGTGCAACACAAAAGTTTGATTGTTTTGTTTTTATTTCTTTTCTTTTTTTTCTCGTATCAGGAAGTCCTGGCTCACTACTCGCACCGGGCGCTGGACGACGACATGCGCACCCAGATGGCGGCCGATTGGGTGAACCGGGAGCAGGGCGTGGCCGGGACCATCTCGCGGGAGCTGGCGGCGACCGAGCGGGAGCTGGAGCAGGCCAGGATGGCGGGAAGGGAGCTCCGCTTCCACAAGGAGAAGAAGGACATCCTGATGCTGGCCGTGGGGCAGCTGGGGAACGCCAATGCCGCCACCCTGCCCTCCAGCTGCTAGGCCCGCGGTGGGGGTGTGGGGGGTGGGGGGGGGGGGGGCGGAGCTAAGGGAGGGTGGGCAGCGGCTGTGGGAGGAGCCTCGCACTGGCTCCGCCCTCAATTCACGATTGTACGGGACAGCGCTGCAGCGATTAAGCCGATCCAGAACACCGGAGGTCATGCTTAAAAAAACGACCGTCACAGGGTTCGCAAGTGTCTGAAAACCTAAAGAAAAAAGAACAAAAAATGTATGTGTTATTTTGCTTCTTTAAAAAATGAAAAAAAAAAAGAATTCTGACCTTTCAGATCCACTTACTGTACGTCTTATTGGGTTCTATGGAGGTTCCCGCCTATGTGGAAAATGGGCTGATGGGAAGGCGTGTAAAAGCTTATCTCAAATGCTGTATCTCTCAAATGCTGTGTTCTGTCTCAGAATTAAATGCCTGCCTTAGATCTAAAGGGATCCAGACTTAACCGAACCAAACTCAGGTGGGCGTCACAGAGACTAGCCACGCCCCCTTTTTTCTCTCAGCAGGGTACAGGAAGTGCTGTGTTAATTCGGATGGAATTAATGCAACTCAATGCCTTTCATTTTTTTAAAAACACCCACCAGGAACCTCCAGCAGGTCTGACTGCCTGCCTGCCTCTGCATTTTCCTGCCCCCCCCCCCCCTACCCCCCCCCCCCCCCCCCCCCCCCCCAGGAACTGCCAGCCACAAATCTAATGAAATCCATTCATAAAAATGTACCGCCGGCAAAAAAAACAGTTGACGTATTTTCCAAATGAGGCCTCAATCTGGCACACAACTGGAAAGAGCAAAAAGACAAAAAAAGAGCCCCCCGCCCCCCTCACCCCCACTCACCACAAAATCCCACCTCCAAGTCCTGTTTTCACAGGGCCTTTAAGGCTCAACCAAATAAAAACAAGACAAAAGAACACTAATCTCCCCCTGAAGCAGGAACTTGCAGTCTTTTGTAAGATGTTTTCAACCAGTCGAGTATAATCGCTATGAAACTTTAAAAAAATAAAATAAAATAAAAAATAACCTTCCGGCAGCCTCATGGAAAGGTATTGTGTGTAAAAATGTAAAATCCAAAATTCAAGGGGTATATCTTGCATATGTATTGAACTGTACTCCATACATGTGAAATATGCCATAGCCCTTATGATAAACTTATATTAGGAAAATGCTTCAGTTATTGCCTTTTTATATCTGTAGGAGTAGGTGTTGTATATTGCACAACTGCACCATTGCAATGTACAGGACATATGTAAGTTTACAATGTACAATGTATGTACTTTTAATGCATAATTTAGTATTATGTCTACAATATATGCATAACATTGTATATGTGAAAGTGGCAATCCATATATTTTGTAGTTATATGCATTGTGCATAGATATGTATTTGGATAATATTCCTCGTGTTTTGGATCTTGTATTCAAATGGGCCCTGTGTCGGAATGTACTTCTTTCTCCGTGAAGGAACATTTGACTGGTTTCTGGGATTTTATTTTCAGAGAATCATTTTGTCAACCGATAACCAATGTGACTTTCAAAATGGTTTTAATCTTTACTATCTCTTCTCTCTCTCTCCGTTTGTCTTTCGCTCTGTCTTTCTATTATTTGACTTTGAAAACATGATGCGTTAACAGAATTACAAAATGGTATGACTATGAAATGAATTATAACTGTTTAAGGGTTGGGATGAGGATGGAATCTGCCTTGGTATGCATCTGCAACTGTTATTACCAAGCCCAGTTCATGAGGCCAGACAATGAATGGATGGATGTCATCCTGTTGTCTCTATACCATGTGATACAAAGAAAACGGATGGATGGATGTCATCCTGATGTCTCTATGCCATGTGATACAAAGAAAATGGATGGATGGATGTCATCCTGTTGTCTGCACCATGTGATACAAAGAAAATATATGGATGGATGTCATCCTGTTGTCTCTGTACCATGTGATACAAAGAAAATGGATGGATGGATGGATGGATGTCATTCTACTCTCTCTGTGCCATGTGATACAAAAAGCCATATTGACAAAGTGCAATCAGTAGTGTAGTTTTAGCCTGGGAGAGTACAGCCTGGTATCAGGCTCTTTTTTTACACACATGTATGATTTTGTAATTGCTATCTTTGTTATGATTAGTATGTTATGTTAAGTGTATAATTATGACAATGTACTTACTATGTACTTAATATTATTTTGTATTTTTATTTCAGTACCTTTCTAATGCATTCCTCTGGTCCGACACATGAAAGGTTTTTTGGTGCGCAGTTTTTTGGCACTTGGAGTTTTCGTAGGAAATACTCTTTACGATTCAAAATGTTTTTCAGTTGTGCAGCATGCTTTTATAAGCCACACACCTTAATCGTTTGTACAAACACAGTTTGTCATCAGGTTCTTTTATCCCCAAAATAATGATTTATGAACTAACAATCCATGCTTAACTGAGTAAAATGCATTTTTATGAAAGATCTACAGTATATACCGCAGAATGTTTTTTTGTTTTGTTTTTGTTTTATACATTTGTTATATGTATTTTCTATGACCGATTTTTAAGTATTACTTTTTTTTTTACTCAACGTAGGTTTGTATTTCAATTTTTAAAGAATGAAAATAAAACGATGAAAAGGTTTGTGGAGTTGTGGTTACCTTTGGCTATGGGACACGTCGACAGTGTTTGACTGGCTATGTATATGATCTTATTTACTTTCCGTAACAAACCCCTTGTTGGGTTTTATGCCATATGATACGAACACATATTTTTAATATAATATCAGTCCTGGTGAAATGCAGCTATACATAGGGTGCATGGGACCTAGGTCTCTGTGTATCAGGGTTCTCCAAAATGCCATGCAGAAGTGTCTCTTTCTGTTAAAACCAGGTCAATGCCCCAGTCATCGCACTTGGCTACTATTGGGCATACAAGTTGTATACAACTTGGATATGTAATCAATCAATCATCTTTATTGTCCCACTTTGGGAAATCCGGTTTGCAGCCAGGTACAAATACAACACCAATGATTCACACTCACCGTAAATGAAACAATGCAATAAATATGACCATTTAAAACTATACCTAAGACCAATGTACCTAAAAGACATATAAAACAAGTGTCAGAGACACAATAATAAAATAGTAGGCAAGTGTGGACGCAGCTTATGTGGTTATAGGAATGGATAAAATACAGTAGAAAAAAAAATTCAAATTTTTTGATCTACACATCTTAAAGAGATATTTCAGGTTGAACTTTGATTGGGCATGATTATTTCTGCACATTTCAGAAGAGTGTTGCTAAACTGTTTGCAGTATCTTAAAAAAAAGGTAAATATTTGTACTTGAAACACTATCAGATTATCTTGATGCAGAAATTTCTAAATATATATTCATATAAAATATTCATCCACAAACGCCTGGTTACGTTTGAGTGACGGGCCGAGTCATTGAGATGTCGTAGCCCTCCAGGGCTGTCTGTGGCAGTATAGCACGGTGTTAGCACATTTATTTAGATTCCGATAGGCCTATTTCACAAGATGGCAACCAAAACCGAATGTAGGGATACTTTGTTTCCGGTTACCGTTTCTACGAACACAAGTCCATTTCTGACAGCGAAAAATTGAGTTCAATTTCCGAATATATAAATTCAATTCTGAATATATAAATACAATTCCTGAATATATAAATTTAATTCCCGAATATATAAATTCAATTCTGAATATATAAGTACAATTCCTGAATATATAAATTCAATTCCCGAATATATAAATTCAATTCTGAATATATAAATTCAATTCTGAATATATAAATACAATTCCGAATATATAAATTCAATTCCCGAATATATAAATAGAATTCCTGAATATATAAGTATAATTCTGAATATATAAATTCAATTCCTGAATATATAAATTCAATTCTGAATATATAAATAGAATTCCGAATATATAAATTAAATTCTGAATATATAAATAACAATTCTAAATATATAAATAACAATTCTGAATATATAAATTCAATTACCGAATATATAAATACAATTCTGAATATATAAATACAATTCTGAATATATAAATTAAATTCTGAATATATAAATACAATTCCTGAATATATAAATACAATTCTGAATATATAAATTACAATTCTGAATATATAAATAACAATTCTGAATATATAAATTACAATTCTGAATATATAAATACAATTCTGAATATATAAATAACAATTCTGAATATATAAATAACAATTCTGAATATATAAATACAATTCTGAATATATAAATACAATTCTGAATATATAAATAACAATTCTGAATATATAAATAACAATTCTGAATATATAAATACAATTCCCGAATATATAAATACAATTCTGAATATATAAATTACAATTTTGAATATATAAATACAATTCTGAATATATAAATAACAATTCTTAATATATAAATTACAATTCTGAATATATAAATAACAATTCTGAATATATAAATAACAATTCTGAATATATAAACACAATTCTGAATATATAAGCACAGTTCTGAATATATAAATACAATTCTGAATATATAAGTGGAATTTTGAATATATAAACACAATTCTGAATATATAAGTGGAATTCTGAATATATAAACACAATTCTGAACATATAAATACAATTCTGAATATATAAGTGGAATTCTGAATATATAAACACAATTCTGAATATATAAGTGGAATTCTGAATATATAAACACAATTCTGAATATATAAGTGGAATTCTGAATATATAAACACAATTCTGAATATATAAATTCAATTCTGAATATATAAGTGGAATTCTGAATATATATAAATTCAATTCTGAATATATAAGTGGAATTCTGAATATATAAGTGGAATTCTGAATATATATAAATTCAATTCTGAATATATAAGTGGAATTCTGAATATATAAACTCAATTCTGAATATATAAGTGGAATTCTGAATATATAAGTGGAATTCTGAATATATATAAATTCAATTCTGAATATATAAGTGGAATTCTGAATATATAAACTCAATTCTGAATATATAAGTGGAATTCTGAATATATAAACACAATTCTGAAATATAAACAATTCTGAATATATATATATACAATTCTGAATATGTAAGTGGAATTTTGAATATATAAACACAATTCTGAATACATATATTCTGAATATATAAACACAATTCTGAATATATAAATACAATTCTGAATATATAAGTGGAATTCTGAATATATAAACACAATTCTGAATATATAAGTGGAATTCTGAATATATAAACACAATTCTGAATATATAAGTGGAATTCTGAATATATAAACACAATTCTGAATATATAAATTCAATTCTGAATATATAAGTGGAATTCTGAATATATATAAATTCAATTCTGAATATATAAGTGGAATTCTAAATATATAAACTCAATTCTGAATATATAAGTGGAATTCTGAATATATAAATGGAATTCTGAATATATATAAATTCAATTCTGAATATATAAGTGGAATTCTGAATATATAAACTCAATTCTGAATATATAAGTGGAATTCTGAATATATAAACACAATTCTGAATATATAAACACAGTTCTGAATATATATATATACAATTCTGAATATGTAAGTGGAATTTTGAATATATAAACACAATTCTGAATACATAAGTGGAATTCTGAATATATAAACACAATTCTGAATATATAAATACAATTCTGAATATATAAGTGGAATTCTGAATATATAAACACAATTCTGAATATATAAGTGGAATTCTGAATATATAAATACAATTCTGAATATATAAATTACAGTTCTGAATATATAAACACAATTCTGAATATATAAATACAATTCTGAATATATAAATTACAACTCTGAATATATAAATACAATTCTGAATATATAAATAACAATTCTGAATATATAAATACAATTCTGAATATATAAATAACAATTCTGAATATATAAATACAATTCTGAATATATAAATAAAATTTCTGAATATATAAATTACAATTCTGAATATATAAATTACAATTCTGAATATATAAATACAATTCTGAATATATAAATAACAATTCTGAATATATAAATAACAATTCTGAATATATAAATACAATTCTGAATATATAAATTACAATTCTGAATATATAAATAACAATTCTGAATATATAAATACAATTACCGAATATATAAATAACAATTCTGAATATATAAATAACTCAGTTTATAATCAGGCATATCACAAGACAGCCGTTTTTATTTTTTGAATAATTTATTTTTTTTCTTCATGGGCTACTGAGTGAGCAAAACAAGTTTAACATTAGCATCAGTAAAATTTGACAGTACAATCAAGGATAAGCAAACAAAAACGTTAAATAATTAAAATTTGAATGAGGCAATAATTCGGACTTCATTAAGGGGTCCTTATTTTCTTGGTATTAGGACCTTTCAAGTAGGGGCACCAAATTTCACAGGGAATGGCCCCGCGGTTTGGAGAAGTGCCTCAGGTTGTAAACAGGAGCAGGGAAACGTTCGCCTGGTTGAGAGCCTCGGCGAAATAGCGTGCAGACCTCTTCCTCCGTAGTTTGGTGTGCGCTGGAACTTGGAATGTCATAAAATCAGTTAGCTAGCTATATGTTATGTTATGATTAGCAAATTACGTTTTAGCCAGCTAGCTTGTTAGCAAGCACATATTTGGATATTCAATGTTGAAACTGCAGATGCACGTTTATTTTAGTTGTTAATTGTAATTACAAAATATATTGACGGACATCGCGACAAGCCTACTTAAGATATATCAGCTGATTTAAAAATGTGTGGGTAGTTTTTATCAGCGATGAAAACAAACAGCTCGGTAGTGAACTGAACACCATTACGCAGGCGATCTGACAAGCAATATAAATCTTTATTAGAACAAGTAGAGCACAAACAACATGTCACAAAATAGTAACGGTAGTACAAAACTTAGTTCAGAGATATTTCACTTCGTTATAACATAAGTAATTTTGTGGAGCCTAACACATTGTACTTACATAGCATTTGCCTCCCCTGCTGACCGTCAACGTTAACAGAATCGCTTTTCCTCACAGTTGTCATGCTCCCTATTCATTCATTTTCGGGACAACCGAGAGGAACAGAGACGCTGTTAACGGACAGCAGATGTTGCTTCACGCTACGAAAACACAATGGAGTCGCCTCCAGAAAAGAATTTATGTTATGTCGAAGTGAAACGTCTCTTTAATCGGCTAACTTGATGTGGTTAGCAAGCTAGCTATTTAGCTTTCTGGTGAACCAGAGCTAACGTTATACTTAACTTCATAACCGAATATAAACTTCTCAGAAAATAATTTATAGCCCTTGTCTAGTTTAGACCGCTTAACGTTCACTGGCAATGCTTCGACAATGCGGATAACATCGGACAGTGAACTTTGGCAGAGCTATTAGGGACTGTGAGAACACACGTCGCTGTTTAGGCTCATTTTTTCGCTGTCAGAAATGGACTTGCGTCCGTAGCAACGGTAACCGGAAACAAAGTATCCCCACATCCGGTTTTGGTCACCATCTTGTGAAATAGGCCTATAGAATTGAAGAAGAAAGGCTTCTACAATATCCCATAATTCCTCGAATTTCTACGCAAACGAGCGAACCAACAACACAAGGCGGACATCATGGCGGACGTACTGGACCTACACGAAGCGGGAGGCGAGGATTTTCCTATGGATGAGGATGGTGATGGTAAACTTTAATATGGGTGTTACTGATCGTGGTGGTGGGATTCCGTTGATTTGCTTTGCTATGTCCTGCGCCGTTTTGAACCGTTCTGTTTGTCTTTGTAAAACACGTTCTTTGGCCTGTACATGGAAGCTTTGCTAATCCATCCTAGCTAGCCTAGCTGATGTGACTCACTTGTTATGAATGGAACGTCATTATCAAAGCAAAGTTCTGTGTATCAAACGTTAGGATGGAGGTTTTATTTGTGGCGTTTACTGGTAAAGTTTATAAATATGGGTAGTTATTCCAAACTCGTTAAATTCTGCCATGCTATCTCGTTAGCTCAGTGTCTGGAAAGCACCGGTAGCTTGCTAGTCATGTAGCCCAGCAAACTGTCGTTAGTCCAATTTTCCATTCGTCGAATGTTCGTTTGAAATAACGTTAGCCTGTGTGCATAATAAAGGTTTGCTAGCCTATTGAGCTGATGGTTTAGATAACAGCAAGTCTTTTGATGTTGAGAGTTTGAGCGTCGTCATATGCGTAGACCGATGGCAAACTTGCTTTGCTAACTTTAACCAACAGGTTTGCCATTGTTAGCTTGTGGCTAACGTTTCACTCTGTAACGTCCCCTTTTCTAACTCTGCTCTCTGTCTTGCAGAGAGCATCCACAAATTGAAAGAAAAGGCAAAGCGGAGAAAGGGACGAGGATTTGGATCGGGTAAGTCTGAATTTTGTTCGCACCCACTGACTGTAGACTGACAGACTAACTGACTGAAGTAATTTAACGTTTTTGGTGGGCTTTTCCCTAGACGACGCGGCCCGGTCAAGAGTGCGTGAGGATTACGACACCGTAGAACAGGACGGCGATGAGCCTGGGCCACAGCGATGTGAGTATCAACGGTTTCGGCTGATATGATATACTGTATATAATGTCTTGATGTGATGTATTGCCTGAAACTCGTCCTCATATCACAGCCGCAAGGAAAGTAATTGTTGCATTAAGGAGAGCAGTCACTGGGAATTAAAGGAGAGTGTAAATGAGAATGGGAAACCTGGACTGAAGTAGGATGGATTCCTACAGCCTAGCCTCCTGTTTTCTCATTTTCTGTTGTTATGGCAGCGGTGGAGGGCTGGATCCTCTTTGTGACCGGGGTGCACGAGGAGGCCACTGAAGAGGACATCCATGACAAATTTGCAGAATTCGGGGAGATCAAGAACCTGCACCTGAACCTGGACCGGAGAACAGGCTATCTGAAGGTCAGACCCCCCCCCCCCCTATCTGAATGACACTATCGGTCATGAGCACAGCTGGAAGGTCCAGTGGTGAGAAAGTAGGAGTCCTGTCATGTGTGTCTCCCCCCCACAAACTCAGCCAGCTTATTTCACAGATGAGTTGAGCTGAAGAATTCTGCTAATTAGCAAACCCAGGTAATTGGGACAAAATACTTGGGAGGACTTTCACTTTCTGTACCTGGATTTCCCACCTCTGATCATAAAACCATTTAAATAATCCCTGCTGCAGTTGTGCCGACTGGCTTTGTAGTTCAGGTGCGTAATGAGAATGAATAAAGAAGACCGTAAATAATCTTGTCGCTTAATGGAGATGGAAATACGTGGTGTTTTCTCCAGGCAAGTCTTCCTGCTGGCTTGTACTGGTTTGCTCCAGTTTGTTCTGGTTCTGGCCGGTTTGTGCTGAGCGCGTTATGTCTGTTCTCAGGGATACGCGCTGGTGGAGTACGAGACCTACAAGGAGGCCCAGGCGGCCATGGAGGGGCTGAATGGACAGGACCTGATGGGACAGCCAATCAGCGTGGACTGGGGCTTCGTTAGGGGCCCGCCCAAGAGCAAGAGGAGGTGAGCGCCGTGACCTACGACCCCTTTCCCCCGAGACGTGGACCAACCGCGGCTTCCCATTGGTGAAGAAGCCGTGATTGGTGAAGCCTTGGGGAATGGTCACTATTTTTGTGTGTCCGGAAAAAAGGTCCTGCATGCAGTATTTGCATAATATGTGTTTTGAGTCCTAAACTCTATAAATGTTGTGTCTGAGATGATCTTCAAGCTATTTCTTCTGCCAGGATGGGACTGTTCTTCCAGACAGTGCTGGCTTGTTGTAAAATTGACTTCTTTTTTTTTTAGCAGATTGTCTTAATGATCTCCAAAAGCGTGTGCAGTTCTGCTTTGTGCCCCTGAACACGTTCGTGCTCTGAGATGCTGCTGAACCGCATGCAGTGTTCAAATGTTTCGTGTGAATGGTTGCCGTTTTCACTCGCGTCTTTCTCCCATGACTAGGGGTGGGCGGAGACGCAGCAGAAGCCCTGACAGGAGGCGGCGCTGATTCCCGCCATCCGCTCTGCTGTTGGCCGAAACCGTGTCGCCGAACCCTCCCTCATCCAATCGGAGAGAGCGACACGACCAATTTCGGATTTTTAAGTCAACCATTGTGAATTCACCACTTGAAATGGGGCGTTTTCATGCCTTTCATTTTTTTTTCTTTATTGTTTTTCTAGATCTTACCGATATGTAGCATGTTATACACCTTCTTTTAAAGTTCCATTTCTAAAGCGGATATACCGTGCTTCGTGTACCTAGCAGAGCTGTGTGAGTACCTCGTTCTCTATACTCAATACTGAAGAGCAGTACATAAGTATACATCACAGTGGGTCTAACTGGTGTGTGTGCTGTATGCCATCTTTCCTCAAACCAACATGACAGTAGTTTGTTTAGGACCAAAGCGACAAGTACCTGAATTTATCCAAAAAGAAAAACAAGTCAGCTTTTGTACAAGGAAAACAATGGGGGGAAGTGTAGGAATTTGTAGTTCCTTTGTTTATTCCCATTTGTAGTCCACCTGTTAACAGTGGCTGTTTCTGTGTAACTTAGCTGAATTTTGTTTTGAGGCTGAACTTTTTTTTTTTTTTTTTTTTTTTTTTTTTTTTTTTTTTTTTTTTTTTTTTCGCAAGTTTGTAAGTTTTGTAAGTGTAAGTAAATGGTTTTGTTTAACTTTTGACATGCTGAATTAAATGTCCTTGAAAGCCTCCTTTGTCTTTGCAGCTGCTGTTTATGTCCTTCGGCGTAATGTATTCCGCCCGCGTTTTTGCATCGCAGAAATCATAAGACCTTGAAGGAGCGATGACTGAAAATGGCGATGCCATTGACTTTACCCCCTTGTCACAACAAAATGTTGTGTATTGATTTTCATGGCAGTGCATCCAATAATTTCGTATGTGAAAGAGAAAGGGGTCATTGACCTTTCCCTGGGGCTGCACTGGCGTTGTTTCTGCTCATATTCTTTAACCTTTTGGGGTGTAGGTTTTTTGGAATGTTTTTCCAGATTTTTATGTCAGGTGTTATGCTTTCTGTTACCAGTAGTGATTGTTACATCAGCATTAGAATATTCAGTTACAGAACATTCTAATCACGTATTTGTGATCTCACACATTTGTGTTAATGGGGGCTGGAGGCAAAAGTATTGCTTTTTATATAGAGTCTGTTTGCACACAAGGTCCCACCGCAATGCCCATCCATCCATTCTCTGTACTCTCTTATCCTGGGCAGGGTCGCGGGGGCGCTGGAGCCTATCCCAGTGTGCACTGGGCAAGAGGCAGGAACATTCCCTGGACAGGCTGCCAATCTATCACAGGGCGCACACACCATTCACTCACACGCTCATACTTATGGGCAATTTCAAGTCTCCAGTTAGCCTAACCTGCATGTCTTTGGACTGTGGGAGGAAACTGGAGTTTCCAGGACCTTCTTGCTGTGAGGCAACAGTGCTACCCACTGCACCACCGTGCCGCCCGCCTGCAAATATGGAGGGCAGGCCAGGGAGCGTGGGAGCTACTCCGGAACTTTATGAGGACACGGCTTGAACAATGCATGCTGGGACAAATGACAGTCCAGACCATGATAATTGCCTGGTAAAGAAAGGGTTTTTTACAGGGTCGTTTACAAAATGGATGACCCTTGATGCTTCAGTCACAGGATTCCCAGGGTAGCAAAATAACAGGGTAGCTGTCAGAGGTGTAAAGTCTAGGGGTCAGAAAGTTTAGTCCTGCCATGTTTTTCTTCCATCCATGAACTCAGGTGATCACTCCAGGTGATTTGGAACAAAATACAGGTGAGGACTTCTTTCAGAACCTGGATTTCTCCACCTCTGGTTACTGTAAAAATCTATCATAATCGTAGTACTGAAACTACACCCTTTTTTTACTTGTCCAACAGGGGGCGCCTGCGTCCATTTGTATTCATACCAACGCGCGTTTATTACTAAAGGTGTTAAACACCAGGAGCGCTAAAGATGTACTCAGTCAGTGGTTTAGCGCTTATTGACAGGTCGTCCATATAGAGCGCCCAATTCTTTAGACACGCTAGGCACACTTACGTAATGCATATGACACTTGTGACGACACCAAGAAAAATAGTGGACTTGTATTGAAATGGCGTTCACAAGACAATCCTAATTCCTAATAAGTAAATACATTTTTGAAACGAAACACGAACGGGGAGATGTATTGATTGGACCAGAGACGCTTGTACGATTTGCACGACAAACACCCTGTCCTATGGAAGGCCTTCCATACTGTCCACTGTCCTGGTAGTGACATCATCCTCTTACAAGAAGCTTTCGCTCAAAATGTCACTCAAGCGCACAGTCTAGCGACTGGCTTCTGGAATCCACGATTACGTCATTGTGTGTTTGTAGCCAATTGCTGTATAAAAGTGTAACCACTCTTCCACTGCGATTGGATGCTTTTTTTTATTTGGGAAGGTCAAGTAGACTTCAAATTCAACGCCTACCCATATCGCTTTACTGTTATTGGTCTAGAACTGTCCCATGTACTGTGTAGACCAAAGGGGGTTGTGAACGTTGAGTAACCGCTTAAAAAATTCTCGCGTACCTTGTCATCGACCTCGTCCCAACCAATTCACTGCCCATCAGCTAGACATGATTCTAGGATTGGATACTTTTTAGTCAGTAGGCTACCAATCCGTAAACGCAAAGCTCACCTGTGCTCAAGGACTATTGGCACATCCCTGTGGCAGTCAGGTCTTTGCGTTGATTGGCGAAAGAGAAACGGTTGGGTCCCTTCAGGTGGGCGGGTCTAAGTAGCGCCTGGTTGACATTGTTGTTGTTATGAGTAAGTGAGAAGCTCATATTAGGATTGAATTTTCTTTTCCCCACGCTTTCTGTATATTAGCGGCGATCGGAACTGGTGATCTCTAAAGTGTGGACGTTACAACTGAGATACAAACTGCTGGAAAAACGGTCTAGGGGAGATGAGAGACCGAGGCCGCTCAGGGTAAGCATCGGTGTCTATGCTCACATTATCTTTAGAGTTGTGTCAGTTTTGTAATGTGGCCTATATTAAACACCGAAATTGTTGCCGATACGGACTTCTGGTCTTTTACATCGCAGTGCCCAAGTAAACCGAACGGGTTGTTTGGATATGCCTGTAATACATCGCTGTTTGCCCGTTCAGGATATGCTAGATGGCTTGCTAGGTAGCTAGACGGTGCAAAGTGACTGATTGTAATGGACTCGATTAGCTGGTTAGCCGTGCTGTTGCTGGTTAGCTAGCTTGCAACTTAGCAATGGATCTGTTCCTTGTACAAGCTAGCTGGAGCTTTCGTGGTCTTCAGCCGATTATTTTGTTTCACACAAGTAAAAATATAAATTGGAACAATTTGTGGGTTAGTTGCACGGATTTTTGAACGGCCAGCCATAAAAGTAACGCTGATATTAAACAGCTAGCTAAGTTAGCCAACGAACTTTTTTTTTTTTTTTTTACAGATATAATTTGTAGGTCAATTTTCCCCTTATTGGCTTGCGTTAGTTTGTTAGTCAACTTTCAGTAAGTTGTTAGCCCGGGTGACAAAAGTCATTCTATGAAAACTAGGAAAACTGGTACGCGGGTGGGGGACTTGGTGTTCAGGCTTGCTAGAAAGCCATCTCGGCGTTGTGCCTTATCATTCTGGTCCGGGTCTCTCAAAGTCGATATTATTTGGCATTATCCAGACAGCAAGCAAGTCTCTTTAGAAAAGATGTAATTATTGTGTAATACTAACTACCCTAGCTCTGCTTATCTGCTGATTTTGATAGCCAGCGTTAGTCAGAATATCACAGACGGCTGTGATATTCTTAGCTGGTTAGTCAGGTAAAATAACGTCCCAGTTATGCGTAAGCAGTGTGAGATGGTCTCTGTCGGATATTGGGTCTGTTTATTCATGTGATGTCTGAGTAAACAGCTAACATTTGGCTGATGGCGTAAAGTCACACGATTCATTCTTGTCAGCGAAAGTGCTGCAGAGGCTGCAGTTGATTGCTAGCCGAAGTTGACCGATTGTTAGCATATCCCATCTCCCTTTAACAGTGGCTACCGGTATGCTCCCCGATCTACTGCAAGTTATTCAGCTGTGAAAAGCGTCTTCAGTATGCGTAACCTGGAGAAATCACAACACAGATCAGGACAAAGTCGTTATTTGCTTTGTAACTGCAGAAAGAACAAGCTATATGCTTGTAAAGGGACGGCGCCATACGCATACTTGTTGGGTTTGCATTTTTCACTTGTATAACTTAATACTTTGACGTGTTCCTGTGAAGATGGACACATGCGTTTTAGTTGATAAATGTTTATTTGTAACCTAACAAGAAGTGAGTGACGAATCAGGACTAGCTAGACACGACGGGCTTTTGTTCTGAAGAATTTCGTGCGGAGTATCTTTGGATCGGAGGCTGACGGTGTTGTCTGGCCTCTTGTTCGTCTTCCTTCTCTTCCAATCAACTTGACAAAAACTGGTATCACGATATATAAATACAATTAAGGCTTAAAAGTGTAGAGTTTATGTCAAGAAGGATAAGTGTTTTTCAGTTCCTTATGGAAGACTCGGGCGTAATGTTACCCCATGACAAAGATACATTTTTACCGGAGCACGTGATTACATATCGTCGGGGAAATGAATTATTCTGGAATTTCGGTATCCAGATCACGCCTATGTGCGTAATGCGATGTTCTTAGCTGCAACATATTTTCAGACAATCAAAGAAATTAAACTCGGTGTTCATTAAGGGAGTTATCACCCTGTGTCTGACAGTTGAGTTTAAAGGCTTGCAGTGGAGCTCACTTTGTGAATACGAATGCTAGCTTTTTACCCATTTATACCTTTGCAGGCAATAGTTTTATAGTTTTATAGCTTTATAGTTTAATGCACATGTTATATTTGGAAAAGAGATGACCCTGAGGTAATTGCGGGGGAAGTGTTTCTGCCGGAGAAAGTATACACTAAGTTACCGTGAATCAACAGAAGGACAGCCAAAACCACAGCAATGCTGGTGCTCTGAATCTGGAAAACATGAAGTGCATGTACGTGCACACACTCACACACACACACACACACACACTCGCGTACACACTCACACACGTACACACACTCACTCACGTACACACTCACACACGTACACACACTCACTCACGTACACACTCAGACACACACACACACACACACACACGCGTACACACTCACACACGTACACACACACACACCCTCAAACATGCAGAAACCGCCTCTTTACACTTCTCCATGCCCAGGACGAGGGTCAGGGGTGTTGGGTCAGTTAACTGCTGAATTATTAAACCCTGTCGTCAGCTGGGCTTTTGTTAACCCGGGAGCGGACGCTGGCAGCCATTCTGAAAGGAGAAACTGGGTCCGAAAACTGAGCTCTTCAATGACTGCCCGCTTTCTGTGTGGTGTGTGTGTGTGTGTGTGTGTGTGTAGGTGTGTAGGTCGGTGCGTGAGAATGAGGGAGAGACTACAAATGAGCGTAGTGTGTGTGAGAGACAGACGGAAAGTTTTGAGTGTGTCTTGGAGATAATTGTGTGTGTATTTGCGTGAGAGTGTCTTGAAGAGTATTTTGTGTGTGTGTGTGTGTGTGTGTGAGAGAGAGACAGAGTACTGGGCGTGTGTTTGTCAGGGAGAGGGAGAATCGGGTATGCGTGTGAGAGATGGTCCGTGTTGTCCAGTAACCATGCCTACACAAATGGGAGTTTTGAGTGATTCATGCGTTTGCCGTGGATGACCTCGTAACGTCCTGTCCCAGTTCAGCTCGGAGAAGAGCTGACCTGGGCACAGTGTGGCTGGGAGTGCCTCTGCGGATAGAAGGCACCGATGCAGCACCATAAAACCATAAAACCATAAAACCCTTTCAGGAAGCTGCAGACCGCGGCGGTGCGGTTTCAGGGTCCCGAGTGCCCGAGCTTAACGGACCCGGTGAGCGCCCCCGGTCCGAAACGCGCCAGCGAGGACCGGACTGAGCGCGCTCTCCGATCCCGAGCGACTCGCGCAGCTCGCGTTTTTTTTGGCGCGCTGTCCGTTTATGCCGCTGGATATTTCGCTTTGGACAGTCGGGTGAAGTTTGTTTCCTCAAAGCGACAGTGGCGCGGCAGTGCAGGGGTTAGCGCTGCGGCGAAGGAGGAGGCTCTGGGTTCGAGGCCCGGCTGGCTGGTTTGCACTTTCTCCCGGGCGCTCCGGTTTCCTCCCACACCGAAAGCAAAGACGTGCGTGCCAAGTTAGGTACACTCCTGCCGTTGCCTGTGACCAAGGCACCGGCCTCAGAACTGGAGTTGGTCCCCGGGCGCTGCACTGTGGCTGCCCACTGCTCCTAAGTAACTAGAATGGGTCACATGCAGAGGACAAATTACCCCAAGGGGTTCAGTAAAGTGCATCTTATCTTATCTTGTGGCTCTGTCCTGTGCAGGAACCGGGCCACTGCATCATCCTCTGAGTGACAGAACCAGAGTACTGCTGCCGCTAGAGCGGGTCTCCCGCTGTTCCCGCTGCTTCAGCTGTTCCCACTGTTCCTGCTGCTCCCACTGCTTCAGCTGTTCCCCCTGTTCCTGCTGCTCCCACTGCTTCAGCTGTTCCCACTGTTCGTGCTGCTCCCACTGCTTCAGCTGTTCTCACTGTTCCTGCTGCTCCCACTGCTTCAGCTGTTCCCACTGTTCCTGCTGCTCCCACTGCTTCAGCTGTTCCCCCTGTTCCTGCTGCTCCCACTGCTTCAGCTGTTCCCCCTGTTCCTGCTGCTCCCACTGCTTCAGCTGTTCCCACTGTTCCTGCTGCTCCCACTGCTTCAGCTGTTCCCCTGTTCCTGCTGCTCCCACTGCTTCAGCTGTTCCCCCTGTTCCTGCTGCTCCCACTGCTTCAGCTGTTCCCACTATTCCCGCTGTTCCCACTGCTTCAGCTGTTCCCACTGTTCCTGCTGCTCCCACTGCTTCAGCTGTTCCCCCTGTTCCTGCTGCTCCCACTGCTTCAGCTGTTCCCACTGTTGCTGCTGCTCTCCATGCTTTCAGCTGTTCCCACTGTTCCTGCTGCTCCCACTGCTTCAGCTGTTCCCCCTGTTCCTGCTGCTCCCACTGCTTCAGCTGTTCCCACTATTCCCGCTGTTCCCTGCTGTTTCAGCTGTTCCTGCTATTCCCGCTGCTCCCACTGTTCCCGCTGTTCCCAGTGTTCCCAGATAATCCCGCTGTTCCCGCTGCTCCCACTGCTTCAGCTGTTCCCACGATTCCCGCTGTTCCCGCTGCTTCCGCTGTTCCTGCTATTCCCGCTGCTCCCACTATTCCCGACCTGTGTCCCAGTGCTCCCAATAATCCCACTGTTCCCGCTTTCCGCCTGGTCTCTCTCGCGGGCCGGGTTTTCCAGGGTTGGGCAGCCAGCTCTAGCTGCTGAAGGAGGCGTGCTTTACTAGGTGTGGAGTGAAAACCTACAGGACAGTAGATCTCCAGGAACAGGGTTGGGCAGCCCTGCTCTAGCTGTTGAGTGAGGCGTGCTTTGTTAGGGTTAGAGTGAAAACCTACAGGACAGTAAATCTCCAGGAACAGGGTTGGGCAGGCCTGATGTAGGGCATCTCAGATCCAGGATCAGTCTTGCTTACTGAGCGATAGTGGACAGTGCTCAGATATAAACAGGGTGAACCTGACCCTAGATAAGCAGTCCCATTTAGAGACTCTGGGCCCAGCCTCACGGTCTGTGCAAGAGGACATTTTGGGTGCACTGTTTCAGGCCTGTGCCCCCATTTATTTTACCCTAAAATGTATGTATTTACATGCAACCACGGCAACGGAATTAATTCTGTTGAGGGCGTTTCCGCGGCAACGCAAAAAGGGCTTTCACTAGGAACGGGGCCGGGCAGAGCTGGGGTGCACAGACATGGGCGAGTGCCCCAGACCGGGGATCTCGAACCCCAGTCCTGGTGAGGACCCCCCTGCCTGTGGGCGTCCGTTTCGGTGCCGGTTTGTTTAAGCCGTTCGGTTCGTCCAGAGATCAACTGAAGAGTCCGTGTGTGTGTGACCTTTTTCCAAGCGCCTGAATTAGTTGCTCTTGAAAGGAAAACACCAAAAAAAAAAAAAAAAAAAAAACCTGCAGACGCTGGTGCACTCATGCTTTGGCAATATGTATCTATGTACCTCGTGTCAATAAAGCTCATTTGAATTTGAATTTGAGATGGAGAGAGTCAAAGTCAGACAGAGAGAGAGAGAACTTTAACCAGTCCTGTGTTGGCACAGCCTTTGCAAAGTCACAGTATCCAACATACTGAGATACAGCACACCTGTAACTCCTGAGAGAGAGAGAGGGAGAGAGACAGAGAGACTAGGGGAGAGAGCAGGGGAGAGAGAGAGAGAGAGGCTAACTGCAGGGGTAAAAGAAAGAAAAGAAAAAAAGAAAGAAAAAGAGCAAGACTGGCTGATAGAGTGACTGGAGGGGAGAGAGAGAGAGAGAGAGAGAGAGAGAGAGAGAGAGAGAGCAGTACAGACCGCCAGCAGTGTTTTGTTGACCTCAAATTTTTTGAGCAGTAAAAACAACTCTGTGTGGAATTTAATTAACATGTGACGGGATCCTCCCCTTTTTTTTCGGCTTCCGTGACAACAAGAGCTGCAGTTCGGTGTCGGGAAGGAATGTTGTTGACAAAATTGGCCAACCACCGCCCTCAAACCATTTCAGCATCTCCAGCCCCCCTCCTTCAGCCCTGAACGTGCTCCCTGATGTTATAACTCCTCGTGATAACTGCTCCTCAAGGCGGGGGGGGGGGGGGGGGGGGGGGGGGGGGGGGGGGGGTAAGCTTTTATCAGTCCTCTGTTGGGTAGGGCTGCAGTGAGCTGTCACTCAGTGACCTTTCTGAGCCAATCAGAGCCGTTTGTACTGGAATCCCTCTGCTGTGATTGGCCTTTCGTGCGAGTTCCTGCATCACAAGCTTTAATTAGACTGAGCTGTGCGTGTGGAAGCGCGTCTAAATTGTGATGTCACTGCATTGGGGGGTCTGTACTAGGCATGCAGATTTTCAGTGCAATTTAAATACATTTATCAACTGGCATGACCAAAACACTACCGTTGTTGCGTAAAACCTACCAAACTTGGTTTTATCTGAATAGTTCATAAAGACAATTTATCTAGAAATGTAAGCAAAATGTTCTTGAAAGGGGAAGGACTTTTGTTTTGTTCGTTCCGCTCGCTAGTCTTTTGAAAATCCAGCAAAGATATCTCGGGTGGTCCTCAAACCCCAGTTTGGATGCCCCTTTTATTTAGCCTATTTTCTGTCATTGTGTTTACTTGTTCCACAAACAATATTTTAGGATTTTGGAAGTTTCCAGTGCTCGAGCTGGAAGGGTGCCGTTGGAGAGCGAAGTGAGAGAACGCTGACTAATGGGTCACACGCCCTCGTTACCAGAACCTCCCGTCTCCTTCAAAAAATTCTGCCCCTCCCTCTTCCCCCCGCAGCGTCCAGGTCCCATGCAGTGTGACCACAGAGAGCCCAGCCCCGGAGGGGCTGGCCAGGGATGACATCAACAATCGCCGCTGTCAATCCCCTTGGTTACCCGGCAACGAGCACGTGGAGATTCCTGTGCGCCTGGGTGTCACGCTGGCCACTGCTGTGCAATGTGGTGCATGGCCCTTTAAGAATAAGAAGCAATATTGAAATTAAAAAAAAAAATAATATATGCAAGCTAGTAAATGGTAATGGTAAATGGACTGCATTTATATAGCGCTTTTATCCAAAGCGCTTTACAATTGATGCCTCTCATTCGCCAGAGCAGTTAGGGGTTAGGTGTCTTGCTCAAGGACACTTCGACAAACCGGCAACCCTCCGACTGCCAGACAATCGCTCTTACCTCCTGAGCCATGTCGCCCCATGCAGCTAGTATGCATAGAATCACAACATTTTAAAAAAAGTTTTCAAGCGGTTTCTGTTTTTAAATGATATATTTAAAAAAATGAACACTGAAGAAATAATAGTTAAGTAATGAGAGTGAATGGCTGGAAAGGGCAGTAGCCAGGATGCTAACAGAATTGAAAGGCACTGAATTTAGAACAAAGACAGTCCTGAAATGTCTCATGATCTGGGCATTCAGGGCTGTGCAGATGCCATGGATGTTTTCAGGCTTTTTGTTACATAATTGTTCAGCCTGTATAAACTGTTTTCGGAACGCTTCTGGGAAATGATTTGTAGCAACGCGAATTGCATTAACTTTCATTTTCACACTGGAAATTGGATCTGAGAAGTATTTTTATTTTATAGAAGGCTGTCCTTCATGCTTACTGATGAGATGGAAGCCTTTGATTTTTCTCTTTTTTAACTGACAAGTGATCTAATTGTCTGACACCTCCAGTACCTTTTAACCCTGTTCCAACTCCTCCAACATCCCATAACACCCCTGTTCTGACTCCTCCTGCATCCCATAACACCCCTGTTCGACTCCTCCAGTATCCCATAACACCCCTCTTCTAACTCCTCCAGTATCCCATAACACCCCTGTTCGACTCCTCCAGCATCCTATAGCACCCCTGTTCCGACTCCTCCAATGTCCCATAACACCCTGTTTTGACTCCTCCAGTATCCCATAACACCCCTGTCCCGACTCCTCCAGTTTCTCAGAACCCTTGTCCTGACTGTTATCCCACGACACACCCAGTCAAACCCCCGCCACTCCCTTTTAGTCATGCAAAATGAGCAATTATCATCTTATAGTGCTGGGCGATGTATCACAATGATAATTATCACATGCAATAATGGTAATAGCGCATTGCCTTTCTCCTAATTAAAGAGAAGGAGACGAAAAGAAAGCCGTTACACGACATTGTGGCGATGGCGGGTATTGCATGCGGTGCTTAATATCGCGATATATATCGCCCAGCTCTGGTCCCCTGTTGTTCTAGAATCATGGTTGGTCGGATGCTGGACAAGAGCGGTGTTTGTAGTTCCTGTGTCATTGCGTATTGTGCTTCTGGCGGATGGCAAGAAGGGTCGCCGAGACCTGACGGCATCGCCTTGACGACGGCGGTGGAGCGTCGCCGCGGTCGGCAGCCGGGCTCCTGAAGCCACGCCCGGGCGCGGTGTCGGCGTGCGAGGGCTGCTTTTCCCCTAAACGCGGCGGGGAGGTTGCCTGAGGCCTGGCGGGGCCTCGGGTGCCAGCATCGCACCCGGTTTAGGGCGTAAACAGCCCGCCCCCGCCAAACCGGTCCGACTGGGTCTCCCTGCCCCGCTGCCGTTTGGGGCTGGCATCAGGACTGCTGACTCGGCTTCTTTGCGTCTGCTGCACGAAACTGCGCAACGCGTGTTTGTGTGGAACGTTGCGTGCGGGCGGAGGTGGAGCCTGTGCGTTTGTAGGTGGAGCCTGTGCGGGTGGAGGTGGAGCCTGTACATTTGTAGGTGGAACCTGTGCTGGTGGAGGTGGAGCCTGTACGTTTGTAGGTGGAGCCTGTGCTGGTTGAGGTGGAGTGTGTGCGTTTGTAGGTGGAGCCTGTGCTGGTTGAGGTGGAGTGTGTGCGTTTGTAGGTGGAGCCTGTGCGGGTGAGGTGGAGTGTGTGCGTTTGTAGGTGGAGCCTGTGCTGGTGGAGGTGGAGCGTGTGCGTTTGTAGGTGGAGCCTGTGCTGGTTGAGGTGGAGTGTGTGCGTTTGTAGGTGAAGCCTGTGGAGGTCTGTCCATCACCACCGTCCTGCACAGGAGTCTATTTTCTCAGCTGATTACACGACATTGTGGTTCCCATTTATATATAGCCCCGAGTGGCTGGCTGTTCGATTTGGTGGGGACCCTTGTGGGGATTTAGATGGTCCCAAAGCACAGCCAAAGCGCTTTGTTTCACCTGCTGGCCAGATTTGGCACTTGGACATTCGCCATGTCACATGACTCCTGTCATATGGTGCTTCCTACTTCCTGCGTTGCTTCTTAGCTACTCTCTATTTGTACTTCAAATTGTGAATTGCGGTTTTCAACTCTTTATCAATTTTTTTAAACGGGAAATGCAAAGACGTGCTCTTGTTTGTCTGGAATTCTGCATCCTTTCTCTCATGTTTCTTGTCTGGTATCTTTGAAATTGCTTTGAACATTAGCCCGTTAATGCGCGAAGCCTGCTCAGAAAGCAGATTGCACACACGTTGCGAACGTGAGAACTTTAAGGCTCTGCATGATTGCTGTGTTTGGCTTGATTGACGGCTCCTCCTCAGCCCCGTGTCATACAGGAACTGCAGCCCGCGTCCAAGCGCTCGATCGGCGCTCCCCTCCAGGGCTCTACAGTGCTCCCATTTTAGGAGAATATGCTCCTTAAAATTGATGTGTACTACTGGAAAAAATAATTTAGGAGCACGTCTAATTGGGATACATTAGTGTGCTCCTAAATATTTCAACTTAGGAACAAATGTGCTCCTCGGGGAAAATGTTAGCACAGAGCCCTGCCCTCCGCCCCGCTTGTCATCACAACAAACTGGCTGTGTGGCCACAACACACCCGATCAGTCCCGCCCACGCGCAGGGGTGCGGACGGCGTGGTGCGGAGCGGGCTCCTGGGGTGAAACCGCAGTTTTGGGAGGTTCAGGTGTGTAAACGAGGTGTTGTGTTTCACCTGTGACCGAGACCACGTTTCAGAACGTTCTGGTTCAGGTGTGTCAAGCCAGGTGCGGTGTTTTACCTGTGACCGAGACCATCGTTTCAGAACGTTCTGGTTCAGGTGTGTAAAGCCAGGTGCGGTGTTTCACCTGTGATGGAGTACGCGGTTTCAGAATGTTCTGATTCAGGTGTGTAAAGCAGGTGTGGCGTTTCACCTGTGACAGAGACCGCGGTTCCAGAACGTTCTGGTTCAGGACTCCTCTTTTTGTAGATGTCTGAAATATTCATGGCAGGCTTCTCTGAAGGGTTTCCCCCTCTCGCCTGGTTGCCGTGACGATTTGTCGACAGATATCCGGTGTCAGGTACTGGCCTTTAATAGCACCGAGGTGGGCACCCCCACCTTCATATGTTCCATCTGGGGCTGAGTCATCTTTTCTTTTTTTTTTCTTTTTCATTTTGCTTTGTTTTGCCTCAACGTGCGCTGCCCATGACTGTTCGCCCCGGGAGCCTGATTTTTGGCCTTCTCGAGGCAGTCGTGAGATGTGCCAGGCAAGGTGGATTTGTTTTGTGTTTTTTCTCACTCCTCACTGAGCTTGTGGTTCAGTGGATGTCATGGTGCCATGGGAAGGTACTTATTCATGCGCCCAGTGCATTGTGGGTAAAGAGCTGGCAAGCTTCACTGCCTCCACTGTGTAGCAGTTGCTCTGGGAGATGGCTGAAATATTTCCCCCTCCACCCCACACATAAATGGGTGCCTACACAGGCTTCGTCTCAGGATGTTTTTAACAGAAATACTGCAAGTGAAAGTTCTAGAAACCACCAAAGGCAAACTTCCTTAGCAGTATTTAGCATTGTCTTTTAATTCTTCCTGAATCACACATTATGTTTGTTGTCCCCAAAAGGCCTCTCAACTAGACGAAGATGCAACAAGCTGTTGCCCCAGGAACCGACAGCTTGGCTGTTAAACGCATAGCTGAACACATCAGCGGGTCTTCCAGGTGGACTTCTGGTGGTGCCAAAGGCACACGGCGTATCGCAGAGCAGTGTGGCCTTTGTACACAACTCATTGACTCACTGGGGCCCTGGGCAGCAGAGCAATGCTGTTTCAGTGGAATGCGGTACAGGCCTTTGCACAGGTGCCGAAAACGAGAGGCGCAAACATTTCGGCCCTTCCCTGAGTCGCCTCTTGCGTAACATCTAAGCCCCGTCCTCGCGGTGAAGTTGTCCTTCCTTTTCCTTTCACGTTGTGTCTTTGTGAAATATGCAGAAGTGCAAATGCAAATGCAAATGCAAATCCCCAAGTGCCTGTAGGACTGTAGGCATGCTAAACCACCACAACTTGGCTCATGGCCATTTCCTTTGGCTTTGGGCTCCACAAATGGTTTAGTGTCTGTGGCCAGGTGTCCACCCTTCCAGCGGTGAGGGACCCCACTGATGTCACCACTCAGTCTATAATTCTATCATTCAAAATGTGTAATATCTGCCTGAAGAAATTGGTAGGCACACAGACCATCACAGACCATGAGAGGGTTATGATTTAGTTGTCCTGGGCTAGGCATATGGGCCATTAAAACTTCATGACATCTGTTTCTGACCTAATGTGGTTTAAGAGGGTAAGTCGTCTTTCGGTAGGCCCTGAAAGTGTTCATTTAAGAACGATTGACAGCTCGTTACAGTTCGGAGGTTTGCGATTATGGTCAGAATGGAAACCAACATGCAGAAGAAGGCCTGCGATGTGGATGGACGTGTCTACACAAGTTCTAACCCAAGTTCTTAATTTAAGTTCTTAGTTTACGTCACTGGTTGGCGAAGGTATCTGCACATGTTCCTTGTTTTTACAAGGTCTAAATTGTCTGCAGATTGGAAAGAGAACTGCAGGGTATCGTGTGGATGCTGCCGGCTCTCCTTGGCTGGAGCTAGAGACTGCTGATTTGGAGAAAGGCGATGTGTTAACCGGCTGAAGAATTGCCCGTTTACAGCAGTCGTAAACCAGGAATGAGGCGTTTTCTGTGGACTTCCGTGGGAAGGGTTGCAAGGGCGATAATGAGGTCTATTTATCACCCATTACATCAGAGATCCTTTATTTAAATGTTGGCCCGAGTTTGGCAGTGATGTCAGCCCCTTTCAAGCGTAAATTTAGCACCCGTGGTCTTGCCTAAGTGCAAATAAAGTAATAATTCCACGGTCAACTTGCACTAAAAATCTATGTTATGTAACGATATTCTTTGCACGTCAGGTGATAGGTGCTGAGAGTGACACACCCCGGAATCTTTCCCTCCGGCACCTTCCGAAATGACATCTCTGTAAACCCTGGAGTTATTCTCACAGTGTTTTGGGTGGGGGGGATGGGTTGCAGGACACGCTTAATGTTATGAAGGGGAATCTGATTGGTTGAAGGCGTGTTCTCGGTGACCCCCGGCTCTTACCAGCGCTGTCCTATGAGCTCAGGGTTTTGGTTGGCACTTGTCTGGGATCCTCAGACATGTTAAACTGGTTTCTTGCTGCCAACCAAAACACATCCCACAGCATGCTCCTCCCGTAGGCCTGCAGAAATATTCCATCAGTACTGCATCTATACTCTTTTGGTACATCACAGGAAGTGTGCTGGTACTTCATGGGGCTGGACTTCACAGGAAGTGAGCCTGCTGGTTAAGAGTCAGGGCGTCACAGGAAGTGAGCCTGTTTGTTAAGGGTCTGGGCATCACAGGAAGTGGGCCTGTAGGGTAGTGATCAGGGCATCACAGGAAGTGTGTCTGTAGGTTTGACGTTAGCACGCTACAGGATGTGGCCCTCTAGGTCAGGGGTCGGCACTCCACAGGAAGTTGGCCTGTAGATCAGAGGTCAGGAGAGTGGTCCCTGGAAGAAGAGTGTGGCCTCTGTGCAGGCGGGGGACCCAGTTTCCTACCATCTGAGCTCTTTCATCCTCTTCCTCCTCCTCCTCTTCTCACACACTTAACCTCGTTATCTCTGAATCGATCCTCGGCACTGCTCTTAGTCACCAGCTCACTGCCCTCGAAGGATGACCTCATGGGATGATGTCAACCCCCGCTGCAAGACACACCCATGTCAGGCTGGTGTTCTCAGAAAACGCTTTTAGAATAGGAGTTATTGATGAGCAGTCGTAACGAAACACTTGCTTGAGCGTGCACACACACACACACACGCACGCACACATCGTGCTGTAGTCCAGGCCATTTCCTAGGGCGTGTGTGATGGTCTCCAGGGCTGATTCAGTGTGTTTACGCAACGCCGTGTTCATGACATGATGTCCCACACAGAGAAGATGCACTTCCTGTCGACGCTAGCTGACAGGAGAGCGTTCAGCACTGACGTGACGCGTCAGATTATCTCAACGTACGCGTTGGCATACGTGGATTTCGGTTCGTTGTTGGAAAAAAAATTGATTGTTGAAATAAATGAACCTAACGGAACCTCTGAAGACAGCCAGCGTTTTCTTTCCTTCTCTTGGGTTGTGTTTCAAGTTGTTGCTGCTTTCATGTTGTAATCACCTTCATGTTGTAATCATGCACTTGGGTCTGTGTGTCCAGTGTTCTGTTTTGTCTCACACTGTCGTAGTTAGTTGTCTGTGTTTGTCTTGCGCTACCGTGATTGGTTGTGTTTGTCTTGCGCTGTAATAAAACGTGTAATGGCGAGAGAAATCGACTGGCTGGTGTGTTGTGTGTGTGGTTAGTTGGAGGAGGTTTGTGTCACAGAATGTTAGATGGTGCCGATGTTGTCTGACGATTCTGCAATCGCAGGTTAACACACATTTTTATTGTCCGGGTAACCTTTGTCTGGCTGTTGGTGTTACAAAATGTAATCGCATAGTTTTGGCCATTGGTTTTGGTCATTGGTTTTGGTCGTTGTAGCAGAACTTGGTGGAGACTGGCGGCGCCTGTTATTGTGATTGGCTGCGCTGGCCTGTGGGCGCTGTCAACAGCTACATGTGTCGGCGCAGCACAGTGGTTTGGGAACTGGGCTTCCAATTCAGGGGCTGCGGGTTTGATTCCCCGATGGGGGTGCTGCCTTTGTACCCTGATGTTGAAGCTGTCCTGTAGGTTGTCATTTATAAGCCTATTTTTACATGTATTATTCTGTTCCTGGTGGTAGTTATTTATGGTCCAGCCTTGTTTTGTTTCCTGTTGCACCTGGCTTCAGTTTATGGAATTAGATAAGAGTGGGAGGAGCCAGTTTCCATACAGGTGTGTCAGGTGAGGCATGCTGCTTTAAGTTGGGAAATGAGGCCCAGCTCAGTAATGTGTGTTTAGTGGAGCCAGGATGGCGGACATTTCCTTGAACCGCATCTGTTGAATGGAATATTGGAATACTGCTCATATTTTGTGATCTGCTTCTGTATTTTTTTATTTTTCTATTACTTGCTTGTTCATTTTGAATTGAAAAATGAATATCTTTCAGTTCAGTTCGAAGGTTTGTATCAAAAGTTTCACCTGGGCTTTACCAAAAGCTAAAGCAAAGGAAAGTTACAACACTTGAGACATACAGCTGTATAAATTAGGCTAATTGCATATTATTGCAAAAAAATATATATAAGCTCTCTAACTCACTGTGGATAGGTATTTTGCTAAGTACCTCAGAGTTTGTATTTTTATTTGAGTACAAACAGAAGTGCCGTTGATTGGCGAGATAAACGACGAGGTATTCAGATGTCTAGACCCGCCCAGGAAGTTGACTCTGAGATTAAGTACGGCTTTCACTGGGGCGTGTTGACCCAAGGAGGAGTGTTCATTACACCACAGGGGAGGACTGTGAACGTTGCTGTTTTGGCTTAGAAAGGGTAAACGGAAAAAGGTGACATCATTTCCTCCTCCCTGTCTGTACAAGACTCCTACTCTAAAGTCTACATCAGCCAGGGCTGAAAATATCCACAGTCTGTGTATGGTATGTGTGTTCAGTGACCAGTTCTTGACCTTAGCTTACCAGTAACGAGTTCATGACTTTAGCTTACCATTGGCCTGTTAATGACCTTAGCTTACCATTGGCCTGTTAATGACCTTAGTTTACCATTGGCCAGGTTCTGACCTTAGTTTTCTGTTGGCTGGTTCATGACCTTACTTTTCTGTTGGCAGGTTCATGACCTTAACTTTCTATTGGCCAGTTCCTGAACTTAGCTTACCATTTGCCAGTTCCTGACCTTAGCTTACTGTTGGCTGGTTCATGACCTTAACTTTCTATTGGCCCGGTTCCTAGCCTTCGCTTACCGTTGTCCTGTTCTTGACCTTAGTTTATGTATTTTCTCATTAACATCTCATGGATGAGATTTCAGGAGTCAAAGTACTTTTCATCCATTAAGTCAGAACATTTGGAAATACCTGAAGAACCTTGAATTATTTTTCCCCTCTGCAACATCTGAAGTTGTCTGCATAAAGGGGGAAGTGGTGTGACCCAAACGGCTCCCAAACCTTACCTTCCTCGCAGTCCTTTGGCCCATCAAAACACTTCTTCAGAGTCCTAGGCTGACTTCTCTGAGTGAAGCCATTTTAAGGCACTGGCGTCTCAGACTGTCCCCTGCACCTGTGTGTGCGCAGGGGATCTTCCTGTACGTGCTGGAAATTGGAAAGATGACCCTTGACCCTTGACTGTCTTGAATTTCCAGAAATATCAAGCTGTGACAAGTGATGAAGGTCAGTGGTCAACCAAAAGGTGGAAATCCTAGTTAATCTCCCTTGTAGGATAGCAGTATTTCTGCCGTGCCTTGTCATGCCTGGAAGTGCGTACTCCATGTCCTTCAGGTGATCATTGAGGGCTCATTTTAGGTTGCTCCTGCTTTCTTTCCAGAACATCTCAGGTGCCTGTGCTCATGGACTTCACTTGATTTGTTGAGTCATCCGAGAATTATAATTGAAGCTGGTGATTGCAGGCCGGTGAGACTTCTGGGACTCTGTGTGTGTGTGTGTATTGTGTGTGTATTGTGTGTGTATTGTGTGTGTGTGTCTATTGATAACCGTTCCCATGTATAATCAGGCACCAGATATGCTCTGTAATTCAGTAGTAGTGCTTGCTGCGTAAAACAAGGCCACCTCCAATTTGCTTTTCATCTTAATTAATTTTATTCTCTCTACCTCTTCTCCCTCTCTCTGTTTCTCCCTCACTTCTCCCCCTTCTGTCTCTCTTTCTTTCTCCCCTCTTTCTCTCCCCCTCTCTTTCTCTCCCTATTTCTCTTTCTCTCCCCCTCTCTCTCTTTCTCTCCCTCTCTCTGTCCCTCTCTCTTTCTCTCCCTCAGTTGTGGCTGTGAGTGTTGACCCTTGCAGAGCAGAAGAAAGGTCCCACCCCGCCCTGCCCTGCCCCGCCCACTGCCTCGCCCCTCCCCCCCTCCCACAGTCCATTTGGGAGGGGGAGTCCGGTTCCCCGGCCTTGCTCCGCACCGACACCCCTACCCACCACCGCGTGACTTCATGATCACATGACTGTGGACATGGACGCTGTCCTGTCCGACTTCGTCCGCTCCACGGGGGCGGAGCCAGGGCTGGCCCGGGACTTGCTGGAAGGTGAGGGGTGAGGGGGAAAGGTGAGGGGTGAGGGGTTAGGATTTGGGTCTGGGCTCCGGTGAGGAGGAGAGGGATAACAGACTTTTTACTGACCACCTTTACTGAAACATTTTAATCGATAAGTAATTCAGACTGTCAAATTTCACTTAAGTGTTCTTACTTTAAGAGTTCTTAAACAGTTTAAGAAAATAACTTAGAGTTCTTTTACTCTTAAATCTTTTACTCTTTTACTCTCAACTGAAGCTCTCATCTCTGGAACTTGTGTAAGCATATGCTGTAATAGTAATTTGGTGGCATTAACTAATCAATTACTTGGCAATCAAGCGAATGATCGGTCGCAGCAGTGCGGAGGGAAGTGGGGAGGGGGTCAGAGAGAGAATAAAGCCCGGTGATGTAATGCTGTATGAGAGCTATGTATACAGTTTCGTCGCCGATGACATCACCGTTTCGCGCCGCAGGTAAGAACTGGGACCTGACGGCGGCCCTGAGCGACTTCGAGCAGCTGCGGCAGGTGCACGCCGGGAACCTGTCCTACATTTTAGGGGGGGAGCGGGGGTTCCGCCCCCCCCAGGAGAGGGAGGCGGCCAGGGCGGGCCGGCCCATGCTCCAGCGGCAGGACGACGTCGTGCAAGGTGAGGGCGGGGCTAACTCTGGCCCCTCCTACAAACCCTGCCTTATGCCCCTCCTATCTGTAACTCCGCCCCCTGCCCCCTCCTTCATTAACTCCTCCCCTATGCCCCTTCTCGCTCCGCCTCTATACCGCTTTTTATGTACTGAACTCCACCCCTACTCCTCTCTTACTCTCTCCCCTTCCATACTTCTTTTATTTTCCAAACTCCGTCCCTTCACCCCTCATCTCCCTAACCCCACCCCTATACCCCTCTTATGTACTAAACTCCACCCCTAAACCACCCTCATTTCCTCCCGCCTCTTCGTCTCCCTAACCCCGCCCCACTCGCCTTCTCCTCTGGCTGTATGAGCTCATCTCTAAACCCCTCCCCCGTCCCCCCCGTCCCTCCCCCCGTCCCGCAGAGAAGCGCCTCACCAGGGGCATATCCCACGCCAGCTCCACCATCGTCTCCCTGGCCCGCTCGCACGTGTCCGCCCCCGGGGGCGGGGCCGGCAGCGAGGCCCTCCTGGACACGCCCCTCTGCACCTTCCAGCTGCCCGACCTCACTGTGTACCGCGAGGACTTCCGCGGCTTCATCGAGCGCGACCTCATCGAGCAGTCCATGCTGGTGGCCCTGGAGCAAGCCGGTAGGCCCTCTCCCGGTCTGGGACCATTTTCAGCACTGCGGTCCCTCTGCTTTGTCCCTGTAGCCGCTCTCATGTTACACATGCACCTTTTTGCCACTTCCATGTTGCATGCACCTCCATCCTGCACCTATATTGCACTTTCTCAGGATACTTTGTGGAAAAATTGGTTTCAGTACCGCCTTAAATGCTTCTGAAGCATGCTGAAAATCATATTGCGGTCCCAAACGCACCCCAAAAAGAGAACTTTACAGTGATGCAGGAGCGCTCTTTCTCCTTTAGTTTGAAAATCACTAGGAGCCTGTGAGTCCCAAAGCTTCTTCAGTCTCCAGTGCTTGAATGACATTTTTCCCCTTATTTGCCAATTCTGTGTTTTGATGTGTCATTAGTTTTGCGCAAGACCGTCCTGTCTGGACCTGCCGGTTTAATTGCAGCCTTCCGAAACATTGGGCTGTGTAAATTATTGTACGGCACGGCGGTCACAGCGATTAGCCCGGAGGGATTCAGCTTAGTGTTCATCGTGAATTATTACCAGCCCTGATTGCTTGGTGTTCTGTACAGTTGAAGCGTGTCCAGACTTGTCGAGCCAGGGCGTGAGCTTGCATGTGCAGTGAATGATTTCTGTTTTATTTACCCTAGAAATCACAACAAAGCAATTATTTAGATATTAATCCAATTGTGCTAATATCTTCTGTGCTAATATTTCTTTAATTGCAGCCATTTTTTTAAATAACTGTTATGCTTCCCCAATCAAATAGCTGTGTGTGTGTGTGTGTGCGTGTGTATAGGTGTGTGAGTGAGTCAGTCAGTCAGTCAGTCAGTGGTCCACGTGCGTGACGCTCAGCTGTTACCTGGCTCTCCCTCTCTCCCGTGTGTGTGTCCGTGTGTGTAGGTGTGTGTGTGCGTATGTATAGGTGTGTGTGTGTGTGTGAGTCAGTCAGTCAGTCAGTGGTCCACGTGCGTGACGCTCAGCTGTTACCTGGCTCTCCCTCTCTCCCCGCCCCTCCCGCAGGTCGCCTGAACTGGTGGACGCGCGTGGGGGCCAGCTGCCAGAGCCTGTTGCCCCTGGCGACCAGCGGGGACGGAAACTGCCTGCTGCACGCTGCCTCCCTGGGTGAGTGCGCGACCTGCCCGTCACCCACAGCCGCCACGTTTCATTGGCTGACGTGCGTCCAGACTGTGTTTGATTGGCTGAAGTTTCCCCCGGCTGAGTTTTGACTGGGTGACGTGTCCCAGCTGTGTTAATGGGCTCAAGTGTTTTGATTTGCTGACATGTTCCCTGGCTGAGTTTTGATTTGCTGATGTGTGTCCAGGCTGAGCTTTGATTGGCTGAATTGTGCCCTGGCTGCGTTTTGATTGGCTGATGTGTGTCCTGGCTGTGTTCATTGGTTAAAGCGTGCCCCGAATGAGTTTTGATTGGCTGACGCGTGCCCCCCGCTTGGTTTTGATTGGCTGATGCAGGGATGTGGGGGTTCCACGACCGGGACCTGATGCTGCGGAAGGCCCTGTATGCCCTCATGGACCACGGCGAGGAGAGGGACGCACTGCAGCGCCGGTGGAGGTGGCAACAGACGCAGCAGAACAAGGAGGTAAGCCCCGCCCTCACCGCCACCAGCCGGCCAATCACGTGGGCTAAAAACATAAAAAAAACTTCCAATGGGCCAATCACATGGGCTAAAAACATAGCACCCTTCCAACAGGCCAATCACATGGGCTGAAAACATAACACCCTTCCAACGGGCCAATCACATGGGCTGCAAAACATAGCACCCTTCCAATCACAGTAATAATGAGTCGTATGTTTATGTGGTGTGCTGGTGTCGCGCAGTGCAACATACTGAAAGGTCCACACAATTCTGCTTGATTTGAGACTTTGATTGGATGTCAGCAGGCCTACCATTATGGTAAAGAAAGTGTATTTGTAATTTAGACTGGGGATTTTATTACTCTTTCTCTGTGTGTTTGTGTTTGTGTGTGTGTGTGTGTGTGTGTGTGTGTGTGTGTGTGTACATGTGCAGTCGGGCCTAGTCTACACAGAAGACGAGTGGCAGAAGGAGTGGAACGAGCTTCTGAAGCTGGCCTCCAGTGAGCCACGGATACACTTCAACACCAACGGCAGCAGCAGCAGCAACTGCACGGGGTAGGCTCCCAGCTTGCACTGCCCCCTGCCAGAGGGGAGGGGAACTGCAGATTATGTGAAACTAGGTGAAATTAGGGAAGGGTTTCAACGATGGTGGTGTGCTCTGACACATAAATGCGGAGTGAATAGCTGCCCACATTTATAAGATAATTAATTTAAAAATCATGTGCATATTTTTAAAATCGGTGGATTCAATTAAAATGGAAAATGTATGCATAAGAAGAGATTTAGAATGAGTCTTCCTGTACCCAGTTATGGGTGGAGCTACACTGACCTGTCAGTCATCGACTTTCAACCAGTTATATACCAGTTTTAGGTTTTACAGCGATAATGGGTAACGTGGTAAAGTTTAAAATAATTAAAAAGCCGCATTACTAAACAAAAAAAAAACATCTATGCCACAAACTATAGAAAATCATACCATGCTGTGACCATACAATCCATATGGACCCATACAATCTCAAAAACACAAAAGTAGAAAAGAAAAACATACAGTAGCGAAAAGAAAAACATTCTGTGGGTCACACAGGAGATCTGTGTCACACACGTGATGCTGTGAAGCAGTCCTGTGTGCAGGAAATGTGTGTAATGTTGAATATCATGGGTTCGACGTCGACGGCCTGTGTTGGGCCTGGCCAGGGTTTGCCTTTATTTGGGTTGGGGAGACGAGGAGGTGGGAGGTGTAGGGGCGGAGTCTGGTATATAAGAGGGGTATAGGGCGGAGTTAGGGAATGAGGGTGGCGTAGGGTGTAGTAATTTTGGCTTTGGGCGTGGTCAGGGCGGAGTCGTCGGAGGAGCCCGTGTACGAGAGCCTGGAGGAGCTGCACGTTTTCGTCCTGGCCCACGTGCTGAGGAGGCCCATCGTGGTGGTGGCCGACACCATGCTGAGGGACTCTGGGGGAGAGGGTGAGTCCCGCCCCCAACCGGGTCTCTGTGCACCCCACCCCCCCCCCTTCACTTCTGCTCTCCTCCAGTCTGGACAACGCTACGCCCATCCAGCTGGCTTCATTTCTCTCTCTCTCTCTCTCTCTCTCTCTCTCTCTCTCTCTCTCTCTCTCTCTCTCTCTCTCTCTCTCTCTCTCTCTCTCTCTCTCTCTGCGTGTCTCTCTCCCTTTCTCTCTTTTTCACTCGCTCTCGCTCTCTCGCTCTCTCACACACACACACACACACACACACACAGCCAGTACCATATGTGTGTAGAGAGCGGGTGAGCGTCTGGATTGCAGCAGGACAAGGCGGGTGTCTCTCACAGGAAATGAGTAATTAGGGGCCTGTATTCTACCAGGGTGGGACGTCTTGCGACACTTCTGCAGTACCGTTGAGAAATAGTATGGAGGGTTTTTTTTGGCATACTGCCCATTGTGTAACATGAAATACGCACTAAACAATAGGCAGTATGTACTGTTCAGTAGACCGTGTATATTTTGAGGACTCAGTAGTTAGGAGGCTGTTTCAGACATGGGCTTTATGTTTCCCCTCTTCAGTTCTGCACAGATCACGCCCAGTGCTCTCACCTGTGGCATGCTGGGATATCGGCAGCCTCGTTGCATTCATAACGTTCAGCAGGCGCACTGTACCTTATAGCGTGATGTCATGGGTCCGCCCCCTAAAACCTCCGTCCCCCTCCCCTCCAGCGTTCGCGCCCATCCCGTTCGGCGGGATCTACCTGCCCCTGGAGGTGCCGGCCGCCAAGTGCCACCGCTCGCCGCTGGTCCTGGCGTACGATCAGGCCCACTTCTCCGCCCTGGTCTCCATGGAGAGGCAGGACAGCGCCAAAGTGCAAGGTCTGTGTCGTCGTCGCCTCCGGGTGGCAGTCTACGTTAGCGCCTTAGCGTCTTAGTCCCGGTCCCAGTGTCTCAGTCTGTTTCTGCCACAGCCTGGGAAGGTCTGTGTCACAGTCTGTCAGAGTCCAACACAATCTGTCACTAAGTGTATATCAATACCTGGTGTAGTCTACATTACTGTCTTTCTTATAGTCTACAGAAGTCTACATCAGTCTATGTTATAGTCTACCTCAGCCCCTGTTGTAGTCTACATCAGTCCCTGCTGTTGTCTGTAGCACAATCTATATCAGTCCCTGTTGCAGTCTACATCAGTCTCTGCTGTAATCAGTATCACAGTGTATATCAGTCCATGTTGTAGTCTGTAGCACAGTTTATATCAGTCCCTGCTGTAGTCTGTGGCACAGTTTATATCAGTCCCTGCTGTATTCTGTAGCACAGTTTATATCAGTCCCTGCTGTAGTCTGTAGCACAGTATATATCAGTCTCTGCTGTAGTCTATAGCACAGTGTATTTCAGTCCCTCCTGTAGTCTGTAGCACAGTTTATATCAGTCCCTGCTGTAGTCTACAGCACAGTCTATATTAGTCCCTATTGTAGTCTCTTTCAGTCCCTGCTGTAGTCTGTAGCGCAGTCTATATTAGTCCCTACTGTAGTCTATATCAGTCCCTGCTGTAGTATATATCAGTCCTTGCTGTAGTATATATCAGTCCATGATGTAGTCTACAGCACAGTCTATATCAGTCCCTGCTGTAGTCTATATCAGTCCCTCTTGTGGTCTGCAATGCAGTCCCTGCTGTAGTCTGTAGCGCAGTCCCCGCTGTGGTCTGTAGCGCAGTCCCCGCTGTGGTCTGTAGCGCAGTCCCCGCTGTGGTCTGTAGCGCAGTCCCCGCTGTGGTCTGTAGCGCAGTCCCCGCTGTAGCCCGTAGTCTCTGGTGGCTCAGGCTGTGTTTCTCCCCTGTAGCGGTCATCCCGTTGCTGGACTCGGAGCACAGGCTGCTGCCGCTGCACTTCGCCGTGGACCCCGGGAAGGGCTGGGAGTGGGGCAAGGACGACGGCGACAACGTCAAGCTGGCCAGGTACGGCTCGGCTCGGCTCGGCTCGGCTCGGCACACAGTTCACGGCGTTTGCGCTGCTGACCGCAGTAGGACCGGGTGTCAGCGGTCAGGATTAAGCGGTTCCGTGGATTGGCGGTACAGGAGTGGGATAGAGAGGCGGGATTATCGCTGACTGAGCTATGAATGGAGCCCCTGGCTAAATATAGCCCAGCCTGGGGGTGTGGAAAGGACCTGGGCAGAAACGGTGCGATCATCAGCTTGTGGGGTCATATGCTTTTCAATTCAGTTGGTTCAGAAAAAATTATTTTTAAATTCTGGCAATGAGTTGGAAATTGGCTGCAATGCTCCAAGATTTTTCAGTGAATTGAATTTCAGTCAATTTTCTGAAATTGAATTTTCCCCTCCCCTTTGTATAATAGTGGGTATATCTGCTAGGCACCTTGCTCCTTTAACTGAAAATACACACTCTGCTTAATTTGACACGGTTTTAGGAAAAGAAACCCTCCCCTCAACGAAAGCCGCGATGCTAGTCGTGCTAGTTTGCAAAATCGGCAAACCGTCAAGACTAAATGAAATAAATAAATAAACAAACAGGCCCAGACCAAAGCTGGCAACAGTGACCAGGCAGCTGGCTGTGATGTCATAATGGCCTCTGTGACCCCTCCCCCACAGTGTCACCTTGTCCCTGGAGGCGAAACTCCACCTACTGCACAGCTACATGACCGTCACCTGGCTGCCCCTGCCCTGTGACACGCAGGTGAGTGTGTGTGTGTGTGTGTGTGTGTGTGTGTGTGTGTGTGTTTCTTTTTTTTTTTTTTTTTTTTTTTTGCCGTTTTCTCCCATTTTCTCCCCAATTTAGTCGTTATACCAATTCCCCGTGTGTATCACGGTCCTGGTCGATGCGCTATCCTCTGTCGGTCTGGGGAGGGTGTAGACTACCACATGCCTCCTCCGATACATGTGGAGTCGCCAGCCGCTTCTTTTCACCTGACAGCGAGGAGTTTCACTGGGAGAGCGTAACGCATGCGGAGGTTAACGCTCTCTCCCCCAGATCCCCTCCCTGCTGAACAGGCACCCCGACCAACCAGTAGGAGTCGCTAATGCAATGATCAGGACTCATACCCTCACCGGCTTCCCACCCGCGAACCCAATTGTGTTCGTAGGAACGTCGAAGAACACACCAGCACCAGGTCACCTGTAGATAAGACCACAGTGAAACGCTCCACATGGAGGCGGGACACAACGGCAGTCTCCAGCTGTCAGTCATGTCAGATCTGGCTGCTGATTGGGCTGATTAAATAAAGAGTGGAAACATATATTCCTCTGCTGCGTTCAGCCTTTTATTGAAATGCGAGAAAGTGATTTATGAACATGTCAACTGCCGCCTTACTGATTCATTGATGTAGAATGCTTATGGGTTTGATGGCAGTATGGTGTGTGTGTGGGGGGGGGTTCTTTGCCAAGTTGGCAATGATGGGCAGTTGGTTTAATATTTTTAATCGCCTTCTTAAATTTGTAAATTTGTACCGGTCATGTAATGCTTATGATTTTTCTTTGTTGTGACATGAATGAAAATTCCTGGGTTGTATCGACTGAGCATTGCAGTTGAAGTTAAGCCATTGCTGATGTAACATTAATGGACCAATAAAGGTTTTATTAAAACACAAATACTCCCTGCCCCTCCCCCCCTCTCTCTCTCCCCCCCCCCCAGGCCCCGCTGGCGCAGCCCGAGTCTCCCGCAGCCTCTCCGGGGGACGACGCTCGCTCTCCTCCCGACTCGGGCGAGTCCGACAAGGAGTCCGTGTGCAGCAGCTCCAACGGCAACGGCGGGGGCGTGGCCAGCATCGCCGGGGGCGGAGTCAACGGGAGCGGGGCGGAAGCCAAGGCGGGCGGGGCCGGAGGCGGAGGAGAAGGCGGGGGACCGTCCAGCTCCTCCTCCAGCACCTCCTCCAGCTCCTCGAGTTCCAGCTTCGGGGGAGTGGGCGCAGGCTCGAGCGGGAAGGACAAGGCCAAGGACAAGGACAGGAGGAAGGCGGACTCGGTGGCCAACAAGCTGGGCAGCTTCGGGAAGAGCCTGGGCAGCAAGCTGAAGAAGAACGTGGGCGGGCTGATGCCGGGGAAGGCGGCGGCCGGGGGCGGGGCCAAGGCGGCGGCGGGGGAGGGGCAGGAGAAGAAGACGAAGAAGGGCTCGCTGAAGGTGCGGACGGACGCCCGGGACGGGTCCCCGAGCGACGGCAGCCGGGGGGGCGGCTGCGCGGCCCGGGGGGGTCGGGGAAGGGCTCGCCGTCGCCGGGCGGCGAGCGGCGGAAGGGGGCGGAGCCCTGCCGCTACGGCTCGGACGTGAAGCTGAGCCTGAGCGCCATGCGCGCCGCCATGGCGGGCGACAGGAAGTGCGTCTTCGCCGCGGCGCTCGCCGCCAGCGGCCGCCAGCCCTTCCAGGAGGAGATGATCCGGCGCTACCTGGCCGACGCCCAGGACCGCTTCCGCGCCGAGCAGGAGCAGCGGCGGGGGGGCGGGGCCTCGGCGGGCGGGGCCCCGCCCCCGGCCGCCAACGGGGCGGCGTCCAGGAAGGAGGCGGCCGAGTCGGTGGCCGTGTACCGTTGCCATGACTTCAAGCCCGAGGACCCGCCCGAGGCGCCCGCCCCCGCCCTCGCCCACCTCAAACCCTGCGCCATCCCCCGTCCCACCCTCATAGCCCCCGCCCCCGCCGCCGCAAGCCCCGCCCACAACCCCGCCCGCCCCCCCCCTCCCAGCTACGTGGAGGCGCGGCGGCTGCAGGCCGGGGGGGCCCCCTCCTCGTACCCGGGGCTGCCCTCCTACGCCACCCTCCCCCGCCACTGCCCCCTGCAGCACCCGCAGTACCGCATCCCCGCCTCGTCCCTGCCCCCCGGCCCCGCCCCGGCCCCGCCCCCGGACCGCGACCCCCCCGACTACCTGTCGTCGGGCGCGCCCCCCGTCCGCCACTTCTCGCTGGGCAGCGCGGGGGCGCTGGCGGCGCTGCAGTCCCGCTGCAGAGCGCCCGCCTGCAACTTCTACGGGCACCCGGAGACGGGCAACTACTGCTCCTGCTGCTACCGCGAAGGCACTGAGGAGGGGCGGGGCCGAAACCCCCATGCACAGGTTCTGAAACGGGACGCCCCCCCCCACCCCCACCCCAACCCCACCCCATCCTCAGCCCCCCTTTTATGGTTTCTTTTTAAATAAGCCCCACCCCATCTGACACAGAGACGAGCGGACCGCGGCCTACTTTTTTTAACGAGGGTGAGGTGAGTCGAGCAATAACGACTTAGGGTAACGACTGGCCTGGGTCTTAGCCGTGGGACTGAAAGAGGGCGTTTGGGTTGTGGGGTAGGGGGGGTACAAACCCGTTTCTCTCCAAAATGGCTTACAAGATTGATTGATTGAAGTAAATTTATTTGGTTTATAATTCCACCTTCGTACCCCTCGATTTCCCCAGCCAATCAGAGTCTCCAGGCCCTTCTTCCTCCTGTGTGCTGGGCTGGACACCTGCATGTGGCTCCCCACTGCTGCCACCCAGTGGACAAAAAGCTCAACAGCAGCAGAATGTTCAGAATTCAAAGTGTGGCAGGGTTGGCTGCTGTTGATCAGTCCTGGCACCCAGAATTGGCTTGAATGACAGATCGGAGGGATCATAAGAGATGTGTATCGGTTCAGGCTAATGATTTTGAACGACATCATGCGGATGGATGGGCGGGGGGGGGGGGGGGGGGGGGGGGGGGGGCAGCTTTCAGCCTGTTCTCAAAAGCAAATTTGTGCTTCAGAGCAGTTGATGGGACAGGTCCTCAACCCTGGTGCTGACAGAGCTGCAGTGTGTCATTTCTGTTTCATTGTTATTCAGCTCTCGTTTGATTCTTGTACAACCTGCTGGTTACACACTGAACTGACCTCTTCTGGCCTCTTCTGGTCTGAACGGGTTTGTGGGAAACTCAAACCGAAGCAGACCCAGCGGCTCTCCAGGGCCAGGATTGAGGACCACTCTGCTAGAACGTTTGATTGGCACAACGGATCATAATGGTGAAGTGTGTGTAACATCCAGCCTGCTTCTGCTTGACCTGTGCGTTGAGGTTGAGCCTCGTGTTCCACTGGGCTAAGTTCCCCAGCAAGGATGACGGGGCTCGTTTTGGGTTCGTTAACTGTCTCTGAAATGGAACGTGCCATCCTTGTTCCCTCCCCCTCCAAGTTGGATTGTGATGCCAACTTTGTCCCCTCCCTCATCAGTTAGATGTTGTGTAGCCCCGCCCCTTGGCGGTCTTTAACATCTCCCCATTGGTAGTCGCCACACCATCCAGCCTGATGACGCAAGTTTCCGAGTGATGGATAAGCTGGAGCTCCGCCCCCCACGTCCCCTCTCTTTTTAATTATTAATTATTATTATTATTATTATTATTTTTATTTTTATCTCTGTCTGCACAAAACAAGCACTTTCGTAAGGACTCAAACGATATGCGGAGATATTTTTGTCACGAAGCTGTGGACTCATTTACCGAATTGTGCGTTTGAAATTTTGGTTCGAGCTGGAATAAGAAGGGGAGGATCTGCGACTCATAAACGGCCACAGCGCGTCAGCTCCCTCCTGTGGCTGTTTGCGGAACTGTAGTTCCCGTTGAGGCACTCCGGGGACCTGTTTAAATCTCTGCCTAGCCAGCTCCGTGCTGACTGTGAAGGGTGGCTAAGCGAGCCATAAAAATAGGTTGGAGCCAACGCAGAACCCTTGTCATATTGAACAAGTCGCAGTGTTTTTAGGACACCGGATGAACCAATCACCGGACAAGTCGATGATTGACGGCACATGGCAACTCCGCCCACCATTTGTCTCTCGTACATAATTTGAAGTATGCAAGAATCATCGTTGGGTGGGAGATTTCGTTTAGTGGCTTTGACCTCACTTAAAAGCAATAGAAAAATGGCGTGGTCATACGGAAAGGGGTCGTCTTTGGGGTGGTGGGTAGAGGATTCGGGGACGTTTTTGAAGGGGAGAAACCCCAGAAAATATTCCCTCATTTCTGGAACGGGGTCAGATTTGATCGACTCTCAACACTCCCTGCTTGCTTTAAGAGCATGGGAGAAACCCGAAAACCCAAAGAAGTCATTGTGTCGCAAAAAACAAAGTTGACTTGAAATGCAGTGTGTTCTGAAAGATATATTTTCTTAAAATGGATTGAGGTTGTCCCGACGAGTGTGAGTTTTTTTTCGCTGATATGCGTAATCCAGGTATGTCAGCACACCTCTATAACATCGCTACACGCATTCAGTTTTTCTCTTTTTAAATTAATTCAGTGTTTTCTGTGTGTGTGTGTGTGTTTTTATTTTGCCGTCGCTATGTGTTCATCCATGTGAACTCCCTTGAATTGCAAAAATATACCATTGGCAAAACCATGAAGTCAAGAAATTAAATCCGAAAACTCAAATAGGGTGGGGGAACAAAAACAATGTCCCTCCCAATTATTTTGCTGTTTGGTCCTAAAATCTGTGCTGAGGTCTGTGCTGATTTCAAGCACACAGACAGGCATCCATTGCGATATACAGTTCGCCGTTTAGTCAACAGGCGTCACACTTGTGTTACTGTGCACCTATGATGTTTCTGAATAACAGATTCGCAAAAAGAACACACATAAACCATTTTCTGGACACAGTTGCGCAAGAGACGCGAGGCAGTTCAAACCTGTTACCTGGCAACTGTGAAGTAATCACCTGAAAGTCGTCCTGCTTGGGTAGTGAGGGCTCCTGAAATGTCGGGCCTCGTATTTAGCCCTCCTGGTCAGTAGGGAATTCGCTCTCGTGGTTCTGTGCATTTTCATGGTTTTGTGCGTTCGTTTGTCGAACATCCACTCGACCGAAAATGCCTTGAGTGTTTCAAAAAGTATACATTTATCCAAATGCAGTGGTTAAAACGGATGGGAAATCAAAAGTGTGATGATGGTACCTTTATTATTTCTTTGTGTGTGTGTGTGTGTCTGTTCTTTTTTATTTTTATTTTTATTTTAGCTAGCAGCATCACGTTCTTCATCTACTCCAAACATGGATAACATTTAAAAAAATGTTTCATATCTTTGGGACTCCTACGAGACTGCAAACAGGTTTTTTTTTTTTTGTATTTAAAAATGGAGAGAGGTTGTACAAATCTGTATCTTTGAGTTATTTTTTTAAATCTAAGCTACGTTTTGCAATGTTTTTAAATTACGATCAGAATGTATGTTGCTGGACATTTTAAAACAAAGGACGCTAAAAACAAACTTGTGTTCAAGAGCCTGGACTTGTGAAGGAAATTCTGTCATTCGACTGGATTCTCTTGCTGAAAAACTTGTACTTTAAGACAGTCAACAGGGTTTCTGGTGAACAAACGCAGCCGCTCATATACACGATATACTGACAGTACAAACTGGTTTGAGAGTATATATTTATAGTCAGAATTTTCAAAATATTCTGTTGGGAATGTTCAGTTTAACGAGGGTGTTCTTTCCTGTGCTGGTCATTGTCAAACAGATTTTCTTTTATATAATTATTTATTTACCTTCGCTCTATTTTAATTTTAAGATAGTCACGGTAATTTCACCTGCAATGCATAAATATGTTGGGGTTCAACAGAAAAAAGGTATATCTATCCATCCCATATCTGCGGAATGGATTGAGGTTTTTTTTTATTAGTTTGAATGGTTTTATTTCTGTATTCGATTAATTTATGAAACATTTTCTGCTCTGTTGTGGCCAATGGATGTCTTCTCAGCATGGGAAGATGTCTTGTTTTTGCTACGCGCAACCTACGATAATTGGAAACCGTAGCGATTGGAGTGGCCGTTTAAAGAACCGCCAAATCGCCAAAACGATCGTATTTTAAACTACGCGTTTAAAATCGCACGTTTGACTCATTCACTGGGTGGCAATGTATTCGGCTGGAAAGAACACCTATTTTATGTCCTCAAAGTGTTTTTGCACCGTTTGAATAAATCCTTGTTTTATTTCAGTTTTGCTGCAAGCGTTGTTCTTTTTTCACAAGACTTTTCTTTAAATCCGTGTGTCCATTTTAAGCACCTGCGCAACTACACTCACACAGACTAACAGACAGATGGTACTTCCGAAGTCAGCCTCTTTTAACATCACCGTAGTTTACACATAAAATTCAGATTAAAAATGCCAAAATCAATGAATATGCTGGGATGTCCATAAAAAGGACTTGTCCGTGGGACTTCCAATGTTGGAAAATAAGTCTATTTATTTCATATTCATCGTTGTTCCCGTGGAGTTGAAAATCTGTAGTCAGTGACGTCAGGGTCACGGGTGTGTTGGAGCATATCCCAGCATGCATTGGACAGGCTGCCGCTCTATCACAGGGCACACACACACTATTCACTCACGTACTCACCCCTATGGGCAATTTACAGTCTCCAGTTAGCCTACCTGCATGTCTTTGGCCTGTGAGAGGAAACCGGAGTACCCGGAGGAAACCCTGGAGGACACGGGGTGAACACGCAAACTCCACACAGAGAGGCCCCAAGACGAGATTCGAACCCACAACCTTCTTGCTGCGAGGGCGACAGTGCTACCCGCTGCACCACCGTGCCCGGGTTCGCGCAGTGACTGCTGGCGGGCAAATGGAGCCTTCGCTCGGCTTAAAATGGCGAACAGAGCCCGACCTTTGAGACCGGCGGCCTTGATGACACACACCTGTTTGGGGGGGGCATCGTGGGTCTGGGCTGTTTAAATATTTACAAACCGTTTGGCTGCACATGCTAGCGCTAGCATGCGCTCGGAGTGCGTCCCTGGGTTCGTTTCGGTTCGGCTCAGCAAAGTCTCACTGTCCCAACATTCATAAGCTGGGTCGTTGGACTTGCAGCTGCGTAAGTCCAGAGTACAGCCATTATTAATGCAGCCTCACCTCAGGAAGTGTTGAGCACTTTTCCCATCAGCTGGTCTCGGAGGCTGGACACGATGCTCAGAGGTAGTTGTCTGTTGATGGACAAGACGACTGGTCGGCCCGGTCAGTCTCCAGGAGAAGTGGAAGCTGCCCTGGAAAAAAAAACAACAACAACAACCATTTGGATCAACACCTGAGCAAGGCCATTGAAGCAAACTTCTTTAAAAATTACAATATGTAATGTGTACACGCACACACACACACACACACACACACACACATCCAGCTGTATACCAGGTTTACCTTTTTAAGAAAATCCTACATTTATTTAGGATTGGTGTAGTTTTTTGTTTAATTGATGGGACAGTCAGGATTCTGCCGTTCTAATTACGAGTAAGTGACATACTGCAAGTAATTAAAAGTATTTCATATGCTGTATATAAATATGTAATAGATACACACACACACACACACACACAAAATGCCTCTAGTAGAGCTTCCCTAAGCTTCCGCTGCGTGGAACGAGAGTGAAGAAGTAGAGATTGTCTTTGGCGAGGACACAGAGGCTACGCTTTCTCCGTCGGCCGCCAGTATAATTTTCACATGAAACATTAATGGCGGCGAAGCTGGGAGGCTCGGCAGATATATATTTAATCATCGTCCCGTGCACCCGTGATTCACGCCGAATACCTGTGTGAAAAAGAACAACTATACACAGGCATGCATGCACACATACACACACAAGCACATACACACATACGCACATACATACACACGCAAGCACACACACACAAACACGCAGACACACAGACACAGACATGCAAAAACCCTCTATCACACACACAGACACACACACACACAGACATGCACACACCCTCTATCACACACGCACACACACACACACAGTGGAGAAGATGAAACCACACACAATCTCCCATCAGGAAACGCAGACGTGACATCATCACGGTCAGGGCGAGATGCAGGCGGTGTTCGGTTCCTTTGGATTTCCTTTTGGGATAATGCTATAGTCACACCTGTGTAAAGGTAAGTCGTTGGTCTCGTGCTGTTTACTTGCGTTACAGTACATATTACTCTTTCTTAGTTTCACATTACGTAATATTACAGTCGTTTAGCCGACGCTCTTATCCAGAACGACTTGCTCAACTTTTTACACAGCATTTACACTGCATCCGTTCATACAGCTGGACATGTACTGAAGCAGTGCAGGTTAAGTACCTTGCTCAAGGGCACAACGGCAGCGCTCTAGACAGGAATCGTCTGCTGGACCCCTCGGCCAATTACATTACAAGCTCTCGTTTAGGGCTGCCCTGCGACGCTTGTTATTTATTGATTTATCTTTTAGCCCGATGCATGTATGCATTTAGCAGCCCGTGAACTGTAGCGCTTCGGGTTAGTTACCTGTGCTCGTGGACGCAATGGTAGCGCCCCCCGCTGGGACACGAACCTCGTAAAAGAGTTACAAGCCCAGGTCCTGAACTTTAATACTGAGCTGCTGCCCGTGCTCCTCGGCTCTGAATCTGCAGGGGGTGGGGGCCCGGGGCAGAAGGGCAGGATCAGGACGGGGGCGTCGGATGGGGTGGGGGAGGGGGGGCAGCGGGGGGGGGGGGGGGGGATCATGTTTTTGAAACCGGCACGCTGTGCGCCGTGTCCGGTTGCCATGGCGAGGGCAGGTGATGAGCAATGGAAACCGCGGGGAGCCTCTGGCCACGCCCCCTCGCCCCCCCCCCCCCCCCCAGGGAAAGTTTCCTGGCCGTCTCGTGAGTGCTTGGGTTTCTCTCTCTCTCCCTCCCTCCTTCTCTTTTTCTCTTCCTCTCTCTCACTTTCCCTCCCCCCTCTCTTTGTCTCTTCTCTCTCCCCTCCCCCTATCTTTTGCTTTCTCTCTCCCTCCTTTTCACTGTTTCTCTCCCTCTTTCCCTCCCTCTCTCCCCCTCTCCATTTCTCTTTCTCTCTCTTCCTCCCTCTCTTTATGTTCCCTCTCTCTCACTCACTCTGGCCTACTCTCACTTTTCTGTGTGTCAGCCCCCTCCACCTCCTCTCTTTCTCTCCATCTCTTTCTCTCAGACTTGCTTTTACTCACTCTTCCTCTTTCCACTCCTCCTTTTGCATTGATTAAACATTTATCAATATTACATATTTCTGTATGATTTTTTTCTGATTTTTTTCTGATTTTTTCCCTGGTTTTCTCCCAGTTTTGTGGGCGGCTGTACCCTGGCACTATTCAGCTCCCTGTGTGCCGCTGAGAATTCACCAAAGATACCAAGGGCCTCATTCACTAACTCACTTACCTAGTCACTCACTCACCCAGTCACACACTCACTCACTCACTCACTTACCCAGTCACTCACTCACCCAGTCACTCACTCACTCACTCACTCACTCACCCAGTCACTCACTCACTCACTCATTCACTCACTCACCCAGTCACTCACGCACTCACTCACTTACCTAGTCACTCACTCACCCAGCCACTCACTCACTCACTCACTCACTTACCTAGTCACTCACTCACCCAGTCACACAGCATTGCCTCTTCTCTCTCCTTTCCCTCCTTTTAGCCCTCATTATCTGATTTAGTCCCCAGCGATCTCCAGTCCTTAAGAAAAAGGAGTTCCTGAATTCAGTCCTGCATTGTCAGTGTTTGAAATCTGTAACTTAATCCAGTCAATTTGGCCGGAAAAGCCCTTTTATTAACATCTAGCTATTGGGATTAAATAGGATCCAATGGAACCCACTGAGATCCAATGGGATCCACTGGGGGCGGGGCTAGGAGAAGCCTGGAGCAGAGTCTGTTGGCCTGGGAGTAACCCCGCCTCCCGCCTGCAGGGATTGGGTTACAGCGTCACAGAGAAGGAAAGTGGGAGTGAGCGCCTGGACTGTGTTACATCGGCCGGATGAGCGGAAACTAACACAGCCTCTGCCAAGGAGAAGAAGAGGGGGAAATGGGTGCTTTTGGAGCGGCCAATGGCTGGGTAGGTGATAGTCCCACAGGGGGATTTTGGGAAACTGAGTTTTTTTTTTTGTTGTTCTTGCCTACTTGTGCGGTTGATTACTTTAGATTAGACTTTATTGTACATTCCTGTGGGAAATTTGATTTGGTCTTGTATATAATCAGGATTAAAAAATAATACATAGGGCAATATAACTCTAAAATACATTACAGGCATTTAGCAGGTGCTCTTATCCAGATTGACTTTTTGCATTTTTTTAGTGTCCATTTATACAGCTGAATACATAATGCAGTAGTTTAGGTTAAGTACTTTGTTCATGGGTACAGCTGCAGTGTCCCACCTGGGAATTGAACCTGCAACCTGTAGGTTACACGGCCAGTTCCCTACCCACTTATACTACACTGCCACCGACCCACGCTCAGGAGGGGCAGTGCTGTGGGGACAGAGGAGGTTCTCTGTAATCAGGGGGTGTGATGGACGTGCTGGGTTTGGAGTGGAGGGAGGGAGGGTTTGCGAATCCCCGTCTGAAGCGTAAGGGGTCACAGTGGGCGGTGTAAAAGGACACCGTGTTCTTGAAACGTCACCGAAACGTTGTTTGGCGTTGCTGCTGATGACTGTGTGTTGCGCTGAAAACAGCGAACGCGACGCTGTGTCGGGCTCCTAGCGAGCTCCTCCGTCAATCTCTGCACAGCCTCTGCGCTCCCATTGGATGGCGGTGAGTGACAAGGCGCCTGGGGGTGTGTCTGTCTCCCTTCTGCCCCCTACAGGACAGGATACTGAACTACAGGACACTGAACACCGGGGACAAAGACGTGGTCGGCCTGGACTGTCTGCCAGGTCAGTGTGTATATGTGTGTGTGTGTGTGTGTGTGTGTGTGTGTGTAAATATGTTTACTGCAGCTTGTAGCAAAGTCTAATAAATGTGAATTTTAAATAAATGTGCACCTGCCCTGGACAAGGCTCACAGAATAAAAAAATGAACCTTTTTTTTGAATTGGTGAACTAAAAGCAGAGTAAAGGAAACATGATAACTCAGTTCTTTTTGTTTTACAAGAGTCAGCTGATGATTTTTTTCATCAGTGTCTTTGTGTTCATTTTTAATTGACAAACAGCTTCACTTTCCCTATTTGTTATTCGTCAATAAATTGGCAAAGCAGAACATTTCTCGTTTAATTCCCTTTTCTATCGGTCAGAACTGAGAGCATCTGCACATATCCGTGGCAAACTAATTTAATCTAACTTTGGGTATCTTTTTTCCACTCAGTGTTCTTTCTTCCTCTTTTTTCATCTTTCTTTTTTCTCTCGCTTGTTTATTTTTCCCGTGTTTTGTGATTTTTATCGCCCTGCAACCCCCCCCCCCCCCCTGTGTTTGTGATTTTATCTCCCCCCCTGCAACCCCCCCCCCCCCCCCCCCCCCCCCGGGCATCCCGAGCTGTCACTCAGAGGGCGGGGCTCCGGCCGAACCTTCGCCCCATTCTCGTGTGACGCTCGGACGCACCGATCGGATGAAACCGAATCGGCCCTGCCTGTGGGGGGGTACGGGGGGGGGGGGGGGGGGGGGGGGGTTTAGGGGGGGGGCATGTCTCGATATCTCAGCGCAGACGGCGGTGGACGGACAGGTCGTGCACCTTTTGTGCGGGGCAGACGCGGACACAAAGCCTGCGGCCGCGCTCGATGCTATCCCATACGTACCTGTTACCTATACCTGACACCGTGGATATCATCGCGCCACACTATGACACTATAACTATGACCGCTGCGCTCACTGGCTCTGTAACGTGAGAGGGCAGGACCAGGGGCCCCCACCAGAGCTTTCACTCAAATAAAGACATTTAAAAAGAGCCAGGTTTTGAAATGGGAGGGGTGGGGGGGTAATGTAATATTTATAAAACTGTGGTTTCCGCTAATTTCGACAATAACTTTCTGGCTGCTGTCGGTTAACTCTCACAGAGAACCAGGAAGCACAGTCAGAAAGAATCCTCCGGTCACCACCGCCAGCTGTTCTGTTGGTTTGGTGATGTCATAATGGGTTGACCTAGGTCATAATGGGTTGACTGATGCGTACGTCACAGATGTGGCTCCCATTGTCTCGGATGGAACCCGGTTGCCGTCGGTGATGCCTCCCTGACCCCCCCCCCCCCCTCTCTCTGTGGCCCAGGGGAACGGGTGGTGCAGAGGGCGGTGCTGGTCAGGAAGAAGCTGAGCACCTTGGAGGGGGGCGGCTGGCTGGCGGGCACCCTCTTCTGCACCTACTTCAGGCTGGCGTTCGTGCCCCAGGACGCCCCGAGGCGGAGGGTGAGTGCCACGCCCATCGCCCCCCCTCCCCGCCGCCGCCGCCGTGAGGGGGTGTGGCCAGACCGTTCCGTCAGCCAATCAGACGGTGTTACGGCAGGACTGCGGTGATAACAATCTCAGAACAGAGCTGGGATGATACAGGGAAATCACACAAATATATATAAGTGTTTATATATGTGGTGTTTTTGTCAAGTTCTGTCTTATCTCTTTGAACAATGTCCCAATAAAGGGGGTTTTAAAATCAAATCTCTCTCTCTCTCTCTCGCTCTCTCTCTCTATCTCTCTCACTCTCTCTCTCTCCCCTCTCTCTCTCTCGCTCTGTTGCCAGGACAATGGCGATCCTGTCCTCCTTGGGGATCATGACGTAGCCCTCACCTCCATAGAGAAGGTGGTGGCCGGTGAGCTCAGCCTAATAAAGGCATGAATATCCTCAGAAAGCAATATCCTCATCGTAAATGCTTTCCCAGGTGTAAACCCTGGACCTGGCTTTGGGTGGCAGTGTAGTATAGTGGGTAAGGGGCTGGTGCCTAATCTGCATTGCTTCAGGTCTAAACCCACTGTGCTGCTGATATACCTCTTACGGTAAACACACTGACAGCATATAACTGCGCTCTATAATTAACAGAGAGTTAAATGAAAAGGACAGGCCTGTCAGCCCATCTCCTGATCTTACCTAAACACTGTCTTGTAGCCAGTGGTTATTTACATCGCCTGGTCCTGTGTAAAGACTAGCCTTAAATCGACCAATCATTTGCGGGAGAACCAGCCATTGTGCACCATTAAGTCTGCATTCTGAGGTACCATGACTCACTGACATTGACCAATCACAGTCCTTTGGTCGGTGATTGGCAGCGTGCAGTATCTCCGCCCATCGTGGGGTTTGGCAACGGCCTCGCTGTCCCTCCCAGGCCCTTTCGCCCCCTAACCCGCCTCCCCTGTGTCCGCTGTCCTGCAGTGGGGCCGTCCCGAGTCAAGCATGTCACCCCAGCTCCTCCCTCCGGGTCGCCCCCGAGCAGCTGGTCCTGTACTGCCGGGACATGAGGGTCCTGTGCTTCCTGTTCGACCGCCTCACGCCCCCGGCCCAGGTCATGCAGGTGAGCGCACCCTGGTGGCGAGGGAGGGTAGTTTCCCCCTCATCACTGTGAAGCACTTTGAATGAAAAGCGCTATATTTATAGCTCTGTAAGCATTGTCATTGTTATTATTATTATTATTATTATTATTATTATTATTATTATATTACTATTATTATTATTATTGCTGTCGTTCCTGCAGATGACCTGCACGCCCTTGCCAGGGCATATCAGCCACTGAGCCCCACGACCGTGTGCTCCTTTCAGAACGCCGCCCTGGGAAACACAGGCAATGGAAACATTGGTTCCTTTTCCCCTGAGTTGATTGAACTAAAATATATTAACAAGATCAGAAAAAAAATATTTCAACATATGGCAATATATGAGCAAATATAACAATTATTTGCACCTTCAGATATTGTAGAATATTACGTACCCTGGATGGCCAGTATTACATTGCACATAATGGTAGTTGTATTCCCAGTCAATTTCTGCATGTTGAAACCACTCAATAGACCACAGAAAACAATGCTCTTGATCCTCTGATTTTTCAAATCTTTCCTTTTAGATGTATCAGTGATTTATTCAATGCTACCTCTAAGAATGCCATGTGGGTTACTTACACTATTGGGCCAATAGATAAAATAATAATCAATAGAGTATAAATAAATACACTATTGATTCATGGAGCAATAGTTTTTTGAATACTTTGAGATGAAAGGTCACATGTCTCCATTGCTGTGTTGCTATGCCCCCCCCCCCCCCCCCCCCCCCCCCCCCCCCAGAGATGAAGCAGTTGCTTAGCAACCGGAGACGAGACCCTGACATGAACTGGTTTGAGGGCGTGGCCGACTGGGAGGCGGAGTTGGAGCGGACGGGGGCCGTGGGCTGGAGGGTCAGCAGCGTGAACGACCGCTTTGAGATGGCTCCCAGGTACCAGCTCACAGTGCCCCCTACAGCAGTGGAGGGCTACTGCAGGCCTCACTGAAGTTATAGTCTGCGGCTAGTTCGAAACAGCACACTTGCCTACTATTATAGGCAAGTGAGTTGAGTACTCTGGATGAGAAAGTTGGTAATAGGTGAAATTTTCTCAAAATGTAGCGTACTTTACAATCCTTGGATGATGTGCTTAGTTCCGTGGTTTCGCTGAGTGTATTCAGAAGCACACTTTTCAGTTCTTGGTTGTGTTCTGCTCTTTGAAGAGTTAACCTGCCTGAGACTTGATGGTCAGATACTGAGTTAGTTCTTTATTCTTTTTCTGCTACTCTATAAAGCGTCAAAGTGTCTTTGTGTCTTTCAAATAAAAAAGTGATATTTGAATTTGTGCTTCAGCTGAGCTGGTTTTTTAAAAACATTCATTGACAATAAAGATGAAAAAGGAGTCTTTTGTCTGTGTTAGGTGTTATTGTTTGACAGTGCTGCCTCTTCCCAATGTCAGAGTGGTGTTGATGTCTCACTGGAATCTTCTCCATATGGCGGGCTTGGTTGCTTTCTGCTCTCTGAAGAGTTGACCTGCCTTTCCTGTCAGCCTGCCCAGGTACAACGTGGTCCCGCACAAGGTCCTGGACACCGAGCTGAAGAGAACCTTCGCGCACTTCCACGAGGGTCGCATCCCCGTGCGTGAGACCGCCTCTCGCGTTACGTTTCCTAGGAGACGGGCCCGCGCTCCTGTCTGACGGTACCCGCCTGGAACACTGCGGTAACGATGTAACTGTGCTCTCGTCCAATAGCGATGGTGCTGGCGTCACCCGGCGGGCAGCGACCTCCTGAGAACGCTGGCTTCCAGAACAACATCTACCACGAGAAGGACGACATCAGGTGGGCATTGGGTCAGAACCCGTGGGTGGCCTGGGCTTCACCCAGTTCAGCGCTGGTGTAGGCAGCAACTCTGACCACTCCCGCATCAAAATCACCGTTTGTCTTGGGTGTGGCCTAATATGCTGATGGACATCTGTTTCTCTCCCCTCTCCCTCTCTGCTCTCCCCCTGTCCCTCGTTATCTCTCCCACCCCTCTCCTCTCATTCCCTCCTCTCTTACTCTCTGTTTCCCCTTACATTCTCTCACCTCTATCTCCTTCTCACTCTCCCCTATCTTCCACTCTCATCTTTCCTTCTCTCCATCTTCCTCTCCCCTTACCCCTTCCCTTCTCCTTTCTTCTCCCTCCCTCTCTCTTTTCCCCTCCCTCTTTGCTCTACATCTCTCCTTCTCTCACCCCTCTCCCTCTCTCCTTCTCTCTCCCCTTCTCCCCCCTTCCATCTCTCTCCCTCCCTCTCTTTGTGCCTCCTTCCCTCTCTGCCCCTCCCTCCACCCTCCCCCCTCCCCCTCTCTCCCTCTCTGTCTCCCTCCCTCTACCCCCTCCGGCTCTCCCCCCCCTCCTGGATCAGGAACCTGGAGACCCTGTTATTTGGGGGGCAGCAGGGGTGTGTGGTCGTGGAGCTGGGGGAGGAGATGCCCACGTTGGGGGAGGTGCAGCTGGCACACACGCGCCTGCGAGCTCTCTGCCTGGGGGGTAAGACAACCCCCCCCCCCCTCCCAGTACACCATGCCTGGCCCTGCTGACTCAGAGGGATCAAGTCCACTTTGTTTCAGTCAAATCAGGAAACATGCAAATAAACTCTTCTGAGAATTCTGAAATTAGGTTTCAGTCCATGTCCTGAATTGACTGAAATGAAAGCAGAGTTGGCCTTCCTAACCGAACTCTTCAGGGCCACCATCTCATCTTCAGTTTGGACATGCTCTCCGGTGTGTGAATCGTGTCGGTGATGACTCTAGTTTGGCAGAGGTTTTTAATTCTGTGCTGTAACAGTGCTGGACATCGGTTGCAGATATCTCTTCATCGCTCTCTGTGCCTGATGAAAAATGGCTGTCTTCACTGGAGGCCACGCGGTGGCTAGACCATGTCAGGTAAAGAGCCCTCACATCTGCTTACCTGTGCTTACCTGTGCTAAGCCTCCACTTGGTCCTTCAAGGGTTAGGGTTATGGAACAAATGTGAATGGTAAATGGACTGCATTTATATAGCGCTTTTATCCAAAGCGCTTTACAATTGATGCCTCGCATTCACCAGAGCAATTAGGGGTTAGGTGTCTTGCTCAGGGACACTTTGACATGCCCCGGGCGGGGGGATCGAACCAGCAACCCTCCGACTGCCAGACAAGCGCTCTTACCTCCTGAGCTATGTCGCCATGTACCACATAGAGTGAATGGCTCACCATTGTGAAACTGCAGTCTGTCGGTGAGTACCGTGTTCTGTAACAGAAGGGGTTTATGGGATACTACCATGTGACTCCAGGTGCTGCCTGAAGAAAGCCGCAGAGGTGGCCTGTCTGCTCAGAGATGGTCACCTGTCTGTGATCCTGCAGGGTGAGTCACATGACCAGGAAGTGTGGAGTCACATGACCAGCATAGCCACCATCTTCGCTTTTGAAAACGCATGCTTGCATATTGTACTGACTCACTGGACACTCTGGTCCTGTGTTCCTCCTGTCTAAGCTATAGGGGATTTCCAGTGCTTTAATTCAGCAAAGAATGTCCATTAGCTCAGTACTATACTTGCTCACGCCTCCTTCATGAATAATCAGGAGATGCTGCAAAATTATGAAGGTTTCAACAGAAGAGAGACAGAACTTATGAATGTTAAGAAGATGGAGCTCAGTACCTGTTGTCAGTTGGCAGTTGGTGGAATCGGTCTTCCAGATGCAGTTTGGATAGAGGCGGCTCACTTCCACTTTTTACCACTGGGTGGCAGTGTTTCTTACCATTATATATTAGCCTGACGTGAACCTTGTACCATAGACTTGGGCACTAGTGCATGTCTTTAAAGACAATAAAAATATCCCTGTTTCATGCTGTGACCATGCTGTGATTTAGACTGTACTGTGATCATGCTGTAATTTGGACTGTGACTGTGCCGTGATTTGGACTGTGACTGTAATATGATCATTCTGTAATTTGCACTGTGACTGGACTGTGACTATGCTGTGATTTGGACTGTGACAGTACTGTAACCATTCTGTGATTTAGACTGTGACTCTACTATGACCAGTCTGTGATTTGCACTGTGACCATACTGTGATTTAGACTGTGACTCTACTGTGACCAGTCTGTGATTTGCACTGTGACTGTACTGTGACCATGTTGTGATTTAGACTGTGACTGTACTGTGACCATGCTGTGGTTTAGACTGTGACTGTACTGTGACCACACTGTGATTTGCACTGTGACTGTACTGTGACCATGCTGTGATTTAGACTGTGACTGTACTGTGACCATGCTGTGATTTAGACTGTGACTGTACTGTGACCACGCTGTGATTTAGACTGTGACTGTACTGTGACCATGCTGTGATTTAGACTGTGACTGTACTGTGATTTTGACCAGGCTGTGATTTGCACTGTGACTGTACTGTGATTTTGACCAGGCTGTGATTTGCACTGTGCCCTGTGCCTCTGCAGAGCCTGAGGACCGGGACATGAACTGTGTGGTGTGCAGCCTGGTCCAGGTCATGAGCGACCCGCACTGCCGCACGCGGCTGGGCCTCCAGGGGCTGGTGCAGAAGGAGTGGGTGGCGGCTGGACACCCCTTTCTCAGCCGGGGAAACTGTTACCGCCACCGTGACCGCGACCGGGAGGAGGTGAGCGCTGCCCGCTGAGACTCCTGGATGAGTGTGTGTGTGTGTGTGTGTGTGTGTGAGTAATGAATGTGTGTGGTGAGTGTGAACGTGTGTATCAGTGTGTGTGTGTGTATCAGTGTGGAGTGCGTGTGCGTGTGGTGTGTGTAGTGAGTGTGTGTATATTAGTGTGTGTGTGTGTGTATCAGTGTGTGTGTAGTGAGTGTGCGTGTGTGTGTGTATGTGTGTGAGTGTATCAGTGTGTAGTGTGTGTGTAGTGAGTGAGTGTGCGCGTGTGTGTTTGCGTGTGCATGGTGTGTGTAGTGAGTGAGTGTGTGTGTGTGTAGTGAGTGTGTAGGCATGTGTGTATCAGTGTGTGAAGTGAGTGTGTGTGTGTGTAGCGAGTGTGTAGGTGTGTGTATCAGTGTGTGTAGTGAGTGTGTAGGCGTGTGTGTATCAGTGTGTGTAGTGAGTGTGTGTGTGTAATGAGTGAGTGAGTTTGTCTGTGTGTGTAGTATGTGTGTGTGTGTAGTGAATGTGTAGGTGTGTGTGTATCTGTGTGTGTGTGTGTAGTGAGTGTGTAGGTGTGTGTGTAGTGAGTGAGTGTGTGTGTGTGCGTGTAGTGAGTGTGTGTTTGCATGTGCGTGGTGTGTGTAGTGAGTGAGTGTGTGTGTGTGTGTGTAGTGAGTCTGTAGGCGTGTGTGTATCAGTGTGTGAAGTGAGTGTGTAGCGACTGAGTGTGTGAGTGTGTATCAGTGTGTGTAGTGAGTGTGTAGGCGTGTGTGTATCAGTGTGTGTAGTGAGTGTGTGTGTGTGTAGTGAGTGAGTGAGTGTGTCTGTGTGTATTGTGGGTGTGTAGTGAATGTGTAGGTGTGTGTGTATCAGTGTGTGTAGTTAGTGAGTGTGTGTGCGTGTGTAGTGAGTGTGTAGGTGTGTGTGTGTATTAGTGTGTATAGTGAGTAAGTCCCCTGTATATGTAGTGAGTGTGTAAGTCCCCTGTATTTTCCCAGGCTCCAGTGTTCCTGCTCTTCCTGGACTGTGTGTGGCAGCTGTGGGCCCAGTTCCCCTCCTACTTCCAGCTGACTGAGGAGTACCTGCTGGCCCTGCAGGACAGCACACACCTGCCACTGTACTGCACCTACCTGCATGACTGCCAGAGAGAGAGGAGTCGCCGCTCACAGGTAACACACACGCTCGCTCACACGCACACACACATACATACACACACACACGCACACATATACACAGACAGGCATTTGCACTCTTTTTCCCTGATTCCCTGCCCCCCATGTGTGAAAATGTCACTGGTATCTCCCTCAGCACCTGCCCCAGAGCTACACGCCCATAAATGGCTGGAGGGAGGGGCTGGCTGGCGACTCTTACCCTGTGGACCCACCCTTCCCCCCTGTGTGGGACTGGGCCCTGTGGTACAGTCCTGAGAGGCGGGAACGTTTCACACATCCTGTGGCCATGCCCACCTTGCCCCTTCCTGTACTGAATGGGGACCTCATTGCGAGCCAGGTAAGAGCAGAGAGACAGTCTGAGCCATTCTGAGAGTCTGAGAGAATCTAAGAGAGTCTGGGCCAGTCTGAGCCAGTCTGAGAAAGTCTGAGCCAGTCTGAGACATTCTGAGAGAGTCTGAGCCAGTCTGAGACATTCCGAGTGAGTCTGAGCCAGTCTGAGACATTCTGAGAGAGTCTGAGCCAGTCTGAGACATTCCGAGTGAGTCTGAGACATTCTGAGAAGTATGAGCCAGTCTGAGACATTCCAAGAGAGTCTGAGACATTCGAAAATATACATGTATAATCAGCTAGTTCTGTGCATCTCTCTCCTCCTTTTCCCCTCCATTCTCTCTCTGTGTTCCCCTCCCAACCCATCCCTCCTCTCTCAATACGCTTTTCTCCCTCTATTATCTTGGCCCTCACTCTTTCCCTCTTTCTCTCTCTCTCTCCCTCCCTCCCTCTTTCTCTCAGAGTGATGGGGCCCCGGGACGGGTATTCCTCCTGTCCCGGGGTGGATTCTCCTCCCCCTCCTTCCTCCTGCCCTGGCGTGGCGGCGGGGGCGGGGTCATGGGCGGAGCCAGTTCGGTCCCCGCCCGAAGGAACCACCGCCTGGCCCCGCCCCCGGAGAGCTCTGCGGGACTGGAGCGGCTTCTGACGGGCGTGGCCACGCCCCCCTCCGGCCCCCAGGAGCCTCTTTTGCCCCTCCTCTTCAGCCCCTGCGTGGGGATATGGAGGGCCTGCTACCTGCGGGGGGCGCTCCAGGCACAGGTGCACACAAAATCCCAACCACTGATCACAAACCGCAAAGATTACTGGAAAATGACTCTGAAACCACGGCTGAAACCGCACGCTACAAACTATACCTAACATGGGCATCAGTGAAGTATAAGCTTAGTACACTGACTTTTTCCACTAGACACAACAACGGGGAAAACATTAGGATATTACATCACAATCGCTCAGCAGAAGCATTAATCCAGAGTGACGATTCCTTTCTAGAACACTGCCACTGTACCCTTGAGCAAGGTGCTTAACCTTCATTGCTTCAGTATTTATATCCGGCTGTATAAATGAATGCCATCCATGCAAGTACTATGTAAAAATGTTGCGTAAGTCGCTCTGGATAAGAATGTCTGCAAAATTCCTGTAATATAATGCGCCTACGTACAACTTCTTTATAAATTTGTGTCATTATGGCTGAACGTCAGTAGAAATTAGGTTCTATCGTCAAAAAGACCAAAATTGAACATTTCTTTTTTGGCCACACGCACCAGCGGTGGGTTCAGTGTCAGAAGAAGGACATCGTACCGACGGTGAAAGATGCCGGTGGACATTTGATGTTAAGGGGCTCTGCCTTGGTCCCCTATGTGGTGTAATTTAGGGTTTGGTCAGTGTGTTCGGTAAGTGTGTTTGGGACAGTGTGTATTTCCGTCCCCAGGCCTTCTCCCACCCCCCACCCTTGCCTGGCCACCCGGTGGAGATTTTGGCGAGGGAGGTGGAGCAGCTCAGAGAACGGCTGGCGTCGGCTGGAAGGGTTTCCCGGGAGCTGGAGACACTCGACCGGGAAGTCGGCCTCGACCAAAAAGACAACAATGGCGCCCTCTTCCTCGGCCCCGAGTCGCAGAGCTCAGTCTTCACCCTCCTGGACTCCCTGCAGAACTCCGACGTGGCTGAACTCGAAAGCACCGACCTCTTCAGCGCTACCTAACCTGCAGCACAAGCACTGCACCCCCCCCCCCCCCCCCCCCCCCCCCCCCCCCCCCCCCCCCCCCCCCCCCCCCCCCCCCCCCCCCCCCCCCCACCCACCAAACTCCACCCCAGCTAAATAGGTAGTCTAGTACTGACCCATGGTGAACGTCCACTCCGTTAGCCAAAGTTCCCACCCACTGCAGCTCCCAGCTCCTTACCCCAGAGTATGGAGAACAGTTGTGGAGCAATCCCGCCCCCCATAATTTTACATATTCTTAATTCTTCATGAGTTATTATGCCACCTACTTTTCCTTATGAATGTACATCACTAACCATTTATTGCACTGTGTTTCTTTTGGAGACCTGGGACTGTGCTTAAAATGTATAAATAAAGCCCATAGGACATAACCCTGCTTTCACTCCTTCTCAGTACTGCAGTTGATTGCCTTCTATTGCCATTTGTCTCACCGGGGACATCTAATGGTAAGTCTTTCCATTTCTCAATTAAAACCCTCTGTTTGTACCAGTGGAGATACCTGAGGTTGGTGTTCTTTTAGCTACACCTTACATGTTTTGCTTACAAGGCTTTAAGTATGCAACAAATTAATTTGTCTCCCAGGAGTGCATATTCACAAAAATAATAATAATGTATAAAACAAATCTTAGGGTTCATGTTTTCCTGACGGACTGCTTAAACAAAAGCACATCTTTACCAGTTCATTTGTTCCGTGCTATTTTATTGATGATTTATTTATCACACAATAACATCTGACATATCAGTTTCCCTGAAGAGACGAACGCGCCCTGCTACACTGAAGAACGTACCTACCTGCTTCTAAGGGGGAAAGGGAAAGATAGATAACTGGCTATACGACGATTGTCCTACCGAAATCTAAGCCCTTCAGGTCCGAAAATACATCTGACTTCCGACTTACTGTGTTACCAAACGGAGGGAGTAGCACGCCCAAGATCTACAGTGTCTGTGCACGCCAACCATTTTATTCATTTCGTAAAGGAGATCCGGTCGCAGTGTTGAAGTTCCGGTACATCGATGGATGGAGCGCGACCACTGAACTCTCTTTGGAATACAGGGTATACTTACCAATACCTCGATCCTTAGTGGTTTGTGGAGTTTTAGTGGTTTGACTATGAATGTATCCTTAGGTGATGTACGTTGTACAGTTATTGCTTTTGCTTTAAAATTTAAATATATGAAAATCTGAAAACAATCGTGTCCTCATGTGCTCTCAAGTTATGCAACAACCTGTCTCGATCACGAGTGAAGAATTGTGACCTGTACATTCTCACACACAATGCCGCTAAATTAAACGACACTGTGATTTTAAAAAGACGATTACTGGATAAGTATGCCCATTCTTGTCATAACAAACGTAAATGAAAAACAACATCACGTATCTGGCGATATCCACATTCTTACGAAAGCAAAAAAAGAATGTACTTTTTCCACTTCAATATGTTTAGATTTATAATTGGTGAAATCCACCGTCAATCTGGAGTTAAATAGCACAATTTGTATTTCTATTGGAGGACTGTCCCGTCACTCAACGCTGGCAAGCCTGATTGTGCCATATCATCTGTAGAGCACCCACCCTTACAGATAGGGTTTCTTTTTGGCCAATGAGAGTGTGTCTTAGATCTGAATGGTAGTATACGTTGTCCATCTTCAAATGTTTTTCCAGCTATTGGACGACACCGGCATTTGGGGGAGGATTGCGGTGAACAATATATTTCCTTATGTGCGAGTCAGATGGAAGACGGTCTGGAGAACACGATTGAAATACGGGGATAATCGAACGAATTGCCCACAAGCATTACACAGTTGTCAATAAATGTGCTCTTTTATTTAACGCAAATGTTCATTTCGGGGATATGAACACTTACTCGATGTGATTGGGGCAAGCGATTTGAGTTTCTGTCTGGTTTGTGATCTTGGCTATACTGCTAACTCCCGGCGTGGCTATGACTACGGAGTTGCTGTCTGATTTGGATAGTCGTTTCTTCGCTGATAACCTTTTGACCAGCGAGGACTGGGGTGAGTATCCTGGCAGTTAGAAAACTAAAAATCTTTAAGAATGAATGTCGATTTAACTGCCTTTTCGGGGTGAATCGTATTTGCGAGTGAAATGTGTTTTAGCTGACCAGCGACCTCAGTGGATTGGTGTGTCGTACAAAGCATAATATAGCTAGTACCAGGCTAAATATATGTGATGTAGCTCTAACGAGAATTCGCTGGGTGCATATACACATTTTTTTTAATCTACCTGTCTGATAAGTGGTTTTTACCTTTGATTTTGGAATTGAAAAAGATTTTCAGTGCTATATCGAAAGATGATGCTGTTATGATGTACATTTGCTGTCGCTGAGAGTAGGCTATGTGGCTAACCGGAAATGTTGACTCAGTGTAAGTTAACGTTACGACATGAAGCCTTTACGCTGTCCAGTCAACATTCACGTGGGAGCATTTTAGTTTTGTGATTTAAAATAACGGACCGTGAAGCTAATTGTTATTTGAAACGTTTGTCCATCTAAAATTAATAACGAGCTCGGCTGGCTGTTTACTTTCAACAAGGTGGAAAGCTTAAAAATGAATTGGCTTCATTAATGGTTAAGACCGTTCAAGTGCAAGTTCCTGCATCTCTGCTATGTATTTCTGTCAGTATTACTATTATTAGACTATGATATACAAACGTGCACTTGGCTGCTCAAAATGTTCGTATTTCATATTTTAACACCGAACTGTGAAATGGAGGCTCTGTCGGTCATTATTAATTTATATCTATATACGGAAGCATCGCGTACATTATTTCCTGACATAGTTCTTTAGTTCCTGTCACCATATTCCGGCGGCTAACGTTACAAGTGACTGCTTGCAAACGAATAGTTTGTCAGAACATTAGCAAGCATTCTGGTGTATAGGCTATTAATAATGTTGCATGTAGTGTATTATTCCTACCCATTACTTAATTTGGCCGTTTATGATCAGCAATATGTCTTATTCTGCTGGAGGCAGCGGCGACTAATATTATCTGAATTTTTTTAATCTACCAGGAAGCTTTTCTAGAAGATCTTTAACGAATTATTCTTCTTTATTGTGGCGATGGATATGAGGCGCTATTGAATGACTCCATGAAATGAATCCCGGATTTAGACACCTGTCCTCCTCAATCGTAGCTTCATAATAATTCTATAATAAAACTTGCAACAGTTCTTTTCTCTGGCAACTGATGTCATAATTGGATTGGCAGTCCTGAAATTTCTTCCCCGTCATCTTTAGGTTTTGGCCGGAAGGAATTTAATAGTATTTCACGCTATTTATGTGTACGGTAATTCCACATTTATATATGATTCCAAAAACGGCTGGAGATTTCCAGTCGGCCAATTGCAGTGTATTCATAGTACTGTTTGTTCCTGAAGACACGCTGCTGTTTAAATCATCTCTGAAGCCGCGCCCACCTCCTTCAGTTGTGCATCTTTTGCCAGATGTAGGCCTAGTTCCTCCTCACTTATTGATTTTTCTAGGAGTTTCTTGGGATGGCTCTCCTGTGTCAGTAGGTCAGGTTTCAGGAGCTCTGATTGGGTGTTCCCTCCGCCTGTCAATCACGGTATGCCCAGAGGTGATGCTTCACCTGGTTTCAGATGCCTTTGTTGTCGTGGTGTGCTGGAAATGCAGTGTGATTCACAACGACAGCCTGCAAACGTGCGGAGAAGGAACTGAACATTAGTGCCTGGGAGGGTTTGAAAAGGGAGATCGATCCCTTCCGCTGGGGAAACTGGTTCACTTTTTCCAAAATACACTGCAAGGTAATGTGAAGTGACAGGTGCTGCCCAACCCCCCCCCCCCCCCCCCCCCCCCCCCCCCCCCCCCCCAGTTCCCGCTGTGTCCAAGGCCTTTCCAGCCCCGGACTTGAATCTAATCGCGCTAATGGCATTTAAAGGTTAGGAATGTTTTGAGAACGCCGGGCTCTGGCGCGTTGAGATTAGGCCAGGTGCGGCATTTTCTGAGAAATTAGTCCCTTTGCGTTCCCCCCCCCCCCCAAGGCGATGGGGGGGCCTAAGGCGATCTGCCTGTTTTTCGGAGCAGTGATCTGTCACCTGGAGGGAGGTGCCAGGTAGGTTCCAGGTGCGGTGAGACGGGTGATTACCCAGGGGGCCGTGGGGGCGGGGGGGATGGTCGATAAACAAACCGCAGTGCTGGTGAACAGCCTCTGATGTGTGTGTCTCTCTAAACCGTGTCTGTCTGTGTGTCTCCCTCCCTCTGTCTCTCCCTCTCTCTCTCTGTCCACCTGTCTCTCCCTCTCTCCTTCTGTCTCTCTGTCCATCTGTCTCTCCCTCTGTATCTCTGTCCATCTGTCCGTATTGCAGATGCCTGCCTGTACCAGTGCGAGAGCATGGAGGAGGGGGAGGAGGCGGAGTTCACCAAACAGCTGGCATACGACACTGTGGTGAGGACGGCAAAACCACAGATCGCCCTCTGGCTCCGCCCCCTTTTACAGTGCACCGGGCGGGGGCGGCCATTTTGTGTTGTCTCAGCTGGGCTTCCTCCCTGCCGCTGACCGTGTTGCATAATAAACTTTGTTTATTTTGTAATAAACTTTATTTGTAAAGCGCCTTTCGTACACTCAATGTGCTGTACAATTTAGCACTAATATCCTCTACCTGTCCACTTTATTGCCTGTATAAGTTAGACCTGGGTCAAATACCTATTTGTTTTGGATTCAAATACTTTTCTGTGCTCTGTTGATCTTGTCTGGCGTGATTGAGCCTGCCAGTATGACCAGAAGGCGGAGTTTTCACCTTTTGAGAGCATTTCATCAGTTCCAATATGACAGACAGGATCAGTAATGCATAGAAAAGTATTTGAATCCAAAGTAAATACGTACAGTATTTGACCCAGGTCTTGTGGAAGTGGTAAAACGCTTAAATCGGACATCGTGCCGATGTGACAGAAATGTGGTACATAGAATAAGAAGGGACGTTATATGAAACCGCATTGAGAATTCTCGTGCGATTTAATGTATCGCATAGTAATGGTGCCATACTGTAGAGACAGTGCGGCTGGAGTCGGTTCCTAATGTTGAAAACACGTGAGCCGCTTTGCGGTGCTTGCTCGTGTTTGGACGAGGAACCTCTGTCCTGCCGACCGATCTCACCGTCTCCTCCTTCCTTCCCGCCCCAACAGTTCAACAACGACCTAGCCATGTGCCTCGATCCCCACGACCCCGCGTTGCCGTGGAAACAGCCCAGCGACGACGACGACCTTCTCACAGGTAGAGAGCGGGCGGGGGTGGGGCGTGATTGAAAAAGGCCCTGGCACACCTGATCTGCTGCATGAAGTTAACTTGTTCCTTTTCTGTTGCGTTGAACGAGGGCATACGTTTGGCTCAGTGGTAACGTTTCCCTGACAAAGGCGTACCGACCAAAAAAATAAAATAAAAATAAGCACTTAGTTCAGTGTGTGAAGGTGTTTTTCACACATTATCCTCCTGTAGGTGAATTTGCCAGGTGTGCAGAGATTCTCAGCTGAGTATTTCTTTTTAAATGGACGGCAGTTTAGTTTATTGTTGTGTGTTTGAGTTTCCCTCGATTCGTTGTGAGTGTGAGTGTGAGCGCGAGTGAAGGGGAAAGAGCTTCTGAAGTGCGGCAAAGCTATGCTGCTTTGCTCTGTTGACCTATGGCCCTCATGAGGAAATGGCTTTCTGATAGGTCTGTGATATCAGCCTGATATCAGCGCTTACTGCAGACTGATATCAGCACACTCTCTCTCTCTGTCTGTCTCTCCCTCTCTCTCTGACTCTCTTTCTGTCTCCCTCTCTCTGTCTGTCTGTCTGTCTCTTTGTGTCTGACTCTCTCTCTGTCTGTCTGTCTCTCGCTTTCTCTCTCTCTCTGTCTGACTCTCTGTCTGTCTCTCTCTCTCTCTTTCAAGGTGACATTCCTGTTTTAAAGGAGGATAGGACCATCGTTCAGTCCCTGCCTGTTGACATGCGTAAGTGCCATTCCTTGCTTTGCGAGTGTGTAGTGAGTGTGAATGCGTGTGTATGTGTGAGTCTGTGTGCGCCTGTGTGTGTGTGTGTGTTTTCTCTGACCTTGGCCTACCCCCTCTCCCCTCCTTCACTCATGATAAAATATTAAGCTGAACGACAGTGACGGAGGTCAGAACTGCGTTTTAGGTGTCTGGCTTGTGACCCAGGGTTGTGGGTTTCCGACCCAGATGAAGTTCAGGACCTTTACACACTGACGTTCTGTGAACACTGTGTATCGCACACATCGAAGTGATCCTCTTAGGACTGAACTGTCAGGAAAGTCTTCACGGTGCCTACATCTCCCATGGTGCATTGTGTTCGCCACCACGTTGCTTGTTTGTTTAGAACACCCCCCCCCCCCCCCCCCCAAGTTCAGCGGAATATTTACTGAACCAGTTCAGGTTAAGGACCTTTGCTCTTGCGTAGGACAGCAACACCCTAAAGCTCAAACAGCACTCTGATGGCTCTCCAAGTCCAGCTGTTTAACAGCCTGTCGCATGTCTGTGTGCTATAAAGTGTAGGAACAAATATGGACAAAATGGCCGTGACGTCACCCGTTGGCTTTCCACGGGCTTGGTGAAAAGCGCTTTGAAGTCTGGGAAGTGTAGTTTGCGAGCTATGCCATGTTGTACCAATTGGAGCCAGAGACTGTGCACTAGGGACTTGAAGTCCGGTCGTCTACTAAGCGTGTGAGATGCAGTGACGCGAA
>CM045890.1:55399286-55411786 GCA_025169545.1 Anguilla japonica
GTGTGTGCTGTGTGTGTGTGTCTGTTTACGTGTATTTTTTGGGGTGTGTGTTTATGTGTATTTTGGGGTGCTGTGTGAGGGGTGTGTGATTTTTGGGGTGCTGTGTGTGTTTATGTGTATTTTGGGGTGCTGTTGCTCACGCAGGCTGGCGGTGTGTTTATGATTTTGGGGTTCTGAGGGCTGGCTGGGTTCACAGGCATCAGATCGACAGGAAGAAGTCGGGGGGGAAGCCCAAGATTGCCAAGAAAGCTAAAATCGCTCAGGTACAGAAATGGCACCTCCTGCTGCGTGTTTTACCTACCGTGTGATGCTACACCTCATTCAGGCATTAATAAATCATTTATAAACGGAAATCTTACCTTCAGCGTAATGGCATTGTTACAACACCTCCTCCACACAAGAACCTTTATAAGGCATTTATTATACCTTTATTAGCACTTTATAAAGCTGTTATAGGTGTGTAGGTGCGTTCTTATTGTTTCTGTGCAAAGATCCATTTGTTCTCTTCTCAGAAGGCACAGCTGAGAAAGGCAAACTTCTCCAGGTATCTGCCCATCCAGGCCCATCGTGCCATTGAAAGGTGAGATGACTACATTTCCCATCAGCTTTTACTACTACCATAGACTGTTTTTTGTGCCTCCCTTAATTTTTGTGTCCCTGAAATTTTAATCACGTTAAATGTGCACGTACACAGTAACAATAATAACAGTGATTACGCAAGGGCAGCTTTGATAAAAAATACATAAATATAAGAATAAATTTCACATTGCGTTCAAACGTTATTAGCATGTTTCTGATAAGCTATGTCCGCATCAATATTTATTGGCTCCTTATTCGTCCATATTTTAACATATCAAAATTATGTGTAAAATTTTAATGGAACTTAGTCTATGGAGGCTGTACACCAAATTGCGTGCAGATCCGTCCATTTTTGTAGGAGAAGAAGTATTTAAAGATATTTTTCAAAAATTTGCAAAAAAATCCAACATCTGAGGCTCCTTGAGGCAAATTTGTTTGCCATGAGCCAGGGAATCCGAGGGTAAAGACTTTTTGCAGTTGGGCAAACGGTTCAGAAGTTATAGCTCAAGAAGTTAACGTATTCCTGTAGTGCCACCATCAGGCTAATCTCAGGCCAGGTTTTCTTACCTGAGTGCCAGGTAGGAATGGGAACCTGCTGAATTTGACTGCTCTACGATGTACAATTTTTGCAGTGCAAACTTTTAGGACAGAATTTCTAATTTCTTTTTTTAAATTGGAACAATAACAATAGGGTTCCAGAACTTCTTGCTTGGACCCCCTAATAATCTTCCTCCCTCCCCCTCCCTCTCTCAGCCAACTGCAGGTGTTACCAGGGCCAGAGGTCAGCTACAGTGACTTCCTGGACGCCATCGACAGACGCGAGGACACCTTCTACGTGGTCTCCTTCAGACGGGTGAGAGCCCAGCCGGGGGGGGGGGGGCGGGCGTGCGGGGACCTGTCCGCGACCTTTGAACTCTGAGGGCTGAAGGTTTCCCAGAGTTCATTGCTGTAACGTACTGTACCGATGCTCCTTCCGCCTGTAGGATCATCTGCTGCTGCCAGCAATCAGCCACAACAAAACCACCCGTCCCAAAATGTCCCTGGTGATGCCGGCCATGTCTATCAATGGTAATCCTCACCTCTTTGTTTGTTTTCCCCTTTGTAGTATGTGCAAACGTTAAAATTGATAAGCAAGTGGACTTCAGGACAAAAACATGAGTTTAATAATTCTGTCTTCAACTTTTACTACTCTCTCTGACCCTCTATCTGTCACTATATCTCTCTGACTCTTTCTGTCTTTCTTTCTTTCTCTGACTCTGTTTTTCCCTCTGTCTCTCTCTTTCTGATTCTCTCTCTCTCTCTCTCTCTCTGATCTCTCTCTGACTGATTCTCTCTCTACCATCTCTCTCTCTCTTTTCTCTCTCTCTCTCTCTCAGAGAGCCTGTATAACTCCTCTCAGGGGTATGAGATGATGATGCAGGTGGACTGTGAGGTCATGGACACGCGCATCATCCCCATCAAGGCCTCCGCCGTTCCGCCGTCGCTACGGGACCCGCCCCCGGCTCCGCCCCCGCACCATCACCACGGCAACCACACCTCCCTCCGTGGCCGCCACGCCCACGGCCACACCCACGCCGGGGCGGCTGGGTCTCCGCGGCAACCCTTGCCCGGGAGGGGGAGGGGGGCGGAGCTCTACATCACTCAAGAGGGGGGGATATGAGATGAGGGGGAGTGTGGGGGGGGTGGGTGCGAGGGATTTAGAGCAGAGAGTGAAATGATGATGAAGAGAGAGCATGGGGTAGACGAGCGAACGGGAATAGCTGCACTGCGTCCATGGTAACGTGACGCTCGTCGCCATGGCAGTTCACCATGAGGACTTTCCATGTTTTCCGTTATAGGGTTTGGTTTTTTGTTTTTTTTTTTTTTTTTTTTTTTTTTTGGTAGGTTTTAACCCTTACTGCCTGTCCTCCTCCCCATCCAAATTCGCTACCACTTACAGATACAGAAATGTAATTTATGTCCAACGCATCTTAAAAGCCAGGACAGAAATTGAAATACTTCAAAGAAATAAGAATAATAAAATACCATCGTTCCGGGTTTGTTTTGCTTATAGTGAATGCTCAACCGTGATGGTGTCCTTGGGCCGAACAGGACGTCCAGATTGGAGTTGTTTGGGGGTTTTTAATGGCTTGGATTGGACTTCCTGATTGGTTGTGATTCGGATGATTTTGTGGACCTGTGTGAGGGTAGGTTACACTTTAAAAAGGGGGGGGGGGGGGATGGGGAATCTTCCTTTTAATCTCGTTTGTATATATCCTGTTCTACCCAGGGCCACCGGTAGTTTGATCATGACAAATATCACAAACGACCCGGTAAGAGCTTTAAGCAGGTGTGAAATCAACTCAGTTTTCTGTTGTAAATACCAGTAGAAGATATTTTGTGCTTTTCTCGAGCACGTGAAATACATTAACGCTTCCGTTGTCCCCAGGGTTCCACACAGACTTGGCTTGGCATGTGAATGCAACGTGTTAGAGGTGTTCCGTCATGTTTCGTTCGTTTTCTGTGCTCTTTCTAACGTTTTCTAAAAAAAATCTCATTGATGTGGTCATAGCGTATTGCGTTCCCTACAGCAAGAAATGGTCTATTTCTAGATGGTTCTATCACGCTGGCCCAGCTTGCAATGCCACTGGTCATTTGAAGCCTTGCTGCAGCTCTCCTGTACAGCAGGGGGCAGTGCAGAGATTCCTCTTGGATGCGGAGACGGAATCACCATAGAAGAAGCAATAAGCTAGAATGCCAGCTGTGGACTGATTTTTTGCACACGCCACAAACTGCTCTGTTTGCATTGCATTAAACCAGTGGCTGGTTTCTTCTTGTGCAGAATCACCATCTTGTGTTGGGGGGGCTAGAACTGGAGGCAGCGGTTCATACCACTATGGTGTCTTTTTTTTTTTGGAGGGGGGGGATTTGTGCAGGCATGTTGCTGAGATTCCATTGTTATATGAAATTATAACACAACATCTCATAACCTTATTAATATGACCGGTAACCTCCAGGCATTATGTAAAGTCCGTATAGCAATGAGGGAACACTTTCTATGTCCTAGGATCTTTCTGTATATATTATCTTTGTTCTGGATGAAGACTACAATGACGATATTCGCTTATGTAAATGGTTGTGTCTTTTTATTTTTTTATTTTTGTATATAGTTGTGATTTCTGTCCGTTGTAGATACCAGCAGTGCGTAAAAGCATAAAAACTATTTTATCTTTTGTTTTGTCAGCACTGAGAAAGATGATGTTTTTACGTTGTCTTCGTTGAAAGGAGAGGACCACATCGTGAGCAACCATTTTGTAATTTTACCCCAACTTGGTTAACTCGCTTGACGGGCCACGATTGTGGGCGGAGTCGTCATCCTGCATCCCTGAAGCTCGTTCATTGCAGTGCTGTGGTGGGATCATCCTGTAAATAAGCCTGTGTTTTCAGTGATCCGGTTTTGTCAGACCACGTCCTCTAGAGACTAATGAGATCTCCCTATTTTACAGTCCTCATTCTTAATAAACACCTCCCTCAAGTTACCGATGCAATTCAGCAGTAAAAAAAAACCCGGCTTTCACTGATAATGGAGAATGTTTTTACTCATTTTTTTAGTCTGCGTTTTGCGTCTTAAGCTTTGCCGTATATTCCGACCCGGACAGACGGACGGACGGACGTAGCTAAGATTCCACGCGGCGTACGTCCTTCCCTCGCTTTCTGGTCAAATTGGAGGAACGGTCGGTCACTTCAGTTACGTTGGGTTTGTAGAAACCAGAATTATTGCCGAAAAGTAGAAAGTTACCCTTTTTTCTGGCGATTGAGTGAGCCCTTTGTATATTTTATTGTATGATTTTTTTGACCTCCCAACTACGTACAAATAAGAACAAGAAGATGTTTATATAAAACATGGATAAAACGGAGATAGCTGGTGATTTAGTCTGAAGTTCCTGTCGGCATTCACCCACTCACCCTTGCATGGATGACGCTCACTTGTTTAAGCTGTCATGCAACTGTACGTGATCACAACATACTGCGTACGGGAGACACAATCACACTCGCCTACGAAACATACCATTGAGTGCAAACACTGTCAGTCAGACATCAAACTACTAATGTCTGTCTAGTCTAACATAGTGATGTAAATACTGTCAAAGCTATCAATTTTATAAATTTATTTAAGTTTTTTATTTAAATTTTCATTGGAGGAAAAAGAAATTAAGTTTCCCTGTGCCCTTGACAAAGAAATTGTGAACTTCGACATTTGCATTTGTAGACGACCAAGATGAATTTGATAAATAAAAGTATTATTTAAAAAAAGAATTTGTGGGTGAGACTGTTTTTACCTTTGCCAGATTTTATGTGACACAGAAAAAAAGTTGGTATTGCTGGACAACCTGAAATACTGAAAGGAAAAAAAAATACTTGGCATATTGATGAATGTATGTTAAACTGCATTATAAAACTCCCACCAACAGGGGGAGCCAGAGTTGTGTGTCTCACAGCGGTGTGATGACAGTGGGCATGTGTAAAATTGAGAGTGGCAATTACCTCTAAAAACTTAGTTGGGAAGTTTGACTTTGTCATAATAGGATCATAATTTAGCATAATCGAAAACTGCATGTTTTCGTGCACAGATACTGTAACTTTATTGCATTGTATTTTAGTGAGAATGTCAACATCCAAAGATTACATTGCTTGATGCACTGGATACAATGCTATCAAACTTTCTTTATGTAGCACCTTTCATACAAGCAAATGCAGTTCAAAATGCTTTCCGTACAAACGCAAATGTCGACAACAACGGATGTACGACAAGAATAAAAATGTAAAACAATAAAACAGTGGGGACAAGTGTTCATCAAAATGCAAAATTTAATAAATAAAAAAAATGCTGAAATAAATGGATAGATTAAAAAAGTAATGAAAGTTCCCAGATACAGAACAGAAAATCTGAAAATAGCCATGCTGAAAAGGTAAGTTTTGAGCTCACATTTAAAAAGTATCAAGACATTCAGCTGCTCTTTGGTCTTCAGGGAGGCTATTCCTGCAGCTGTGAGCATAACATCTAACTGCTGCCTCGCCAAAGGTTTTTGTTCTGCAGTTTGGGACAGTTAAAACATAAGAAAAAATGAAACATAAGTCAAATATTTTACTGTCCAACAAGTAAGAAAAACGTATATTTAAATAATCAACCCAAACATTCTAAAGAACAGGTATAAATATTTTCTGCGGGTCTCGATCTTCTCCAATAAAATCCGTTTGACAAATGACTCTAAAATTTTCCATTTGCCTTTATATTCTACTCTGCAAGAAATTATCTTGTGATTTAAAAGTAACAACTTTCAAACCTGCTTTATTTCTCTCTGAAATATTGCGATGGTCATGGCATCCATTTCCATGAAAACATACCTAAACCTACCTAAGATTTAAAAAATGTCTTTAAAATTTTGTTTCATAAATTCAGTAAGGCACAGGGGTTCTTGGAATGTCAGGAATATCAGAAAGTTTGGGCAGGTAATATGGCCGTATTCATGATGCATGTGTTTATAATGAGCTGCTTTAGCTGTACGCTACCTGGAGAAGACGTGCGGAACCGTAAACAGGAAGTTGATCAGCAGGAAAAGAGCAGCAGCCTTGTCATTCATTCTGAGTCTTAAGTTGGATTTCTCATTCATTTTTTAAAGGAAAAGCAAAGCCCTTCTCTATTATTTCCACAATTTTTACTGCACCAAGTTCAAGATCACCTACAGCGTCACGTTGTGCTGGGCTCTCTGCTCTAGAGGGTGCTGGGCTCCCGGCTTCAGATGGTGGTGGGCTCCCGGCTTCAGATGGTGGTGGGCTCCCGGCTTCAGGTGGTAGTGGATTCCCGGCTTCAGGTGGTGGTGGATTCCCGGCTTCAGGTGGTGGTGGGCTCCCGGCTTCAGGTGGTGGTGGATTCCCGGCTTCAGGTGGTGGTGGATTCCCGGCTTCAGGTGGTGGTGGATTCCTGGCTCCAGACTGTGATTCCGCTCTCCTCAACTCTTCCTCACACCGTGCACGTCTCCTCTCCGAGCATGTCTTTGCATACTTCCTTGCGAACTCCTCTCTGTCTTCTTCCAGCTGTGATATGTACATCTCCTCGTACCGATCTGCATTGTTTCGGCAGCAGCAAACCAAGTACGGGCTGATGAAATATAACAGCACAAAAACACCAACCGCAGTCAATCCCCATATCTGTGTGAGAGGGAGGAACCAGGACAGAAATCATTTAAAATGAGGTAAGTCCAGAGCTGTTTGTTTTAGTCAGCTTTGCCCTGTGTAATCATAAATAAATATCGCTGCTCATTCAGCCCTCTATTGTCATTTTTAGATCCATTATTGGCTTTTCCTATAATAGAATTTGTAATTTTCTATAAACATCAGACTAACAGAAGTGCTGTGAGAATCACAGCATTTGGGATTTGAGCTGCTGTAGAAGGAGTATTGAGAAATTCTGTTTCAGATTTCAGTCAACCTGCATGTTGGTACAGGTTTCACAGTGTGCAAAAAGGTAAACAGAACTGGTGTTGCGTTTCCACAGGATCAATCTGAATCAAACACACAAAAAAAGAACTATGAAAAGGTTACAGGTTTCAGTAAAGGAAAGGGGCTGCTGTTGATACATACTTTGGATAGCATCATGCCGTGCACCATCTCTGGATCCTTCGTGTCCACAGTCGTCATTGTACTGTTGCATTTGCTGTACATAACACAGCCCACATATTTTCCATCAATCAGAAGAATCACGCCCCAGCACAAGGCTGGGTACAGTGTCTTGCAGAAAGAGAAAAAACATTTGCGACAACTGGGATTTATACACTTTTTACAGCAGCCTGTAGCATTATTATCCCCTCTGTTCCCTCCACAGCACTTGCAGATCTCCATAAAGATGTTGCCCTGCCTGAGGGACAAGGCAAACGCGGTGAAGGCAAAAGCTGGTATTAGGAAGTACATGACGACAAAACAAACCCTGAACTCATTGCATTCGCAGATAAAAACTGGTTCCATCAGCAACTCGGTAATCTGGAGCAGAATCGCCACGGTGATGTTCTCAATTAAATACATGAACTTCACACCGAGTTTTAAGAAGGACCAATCCATCTTTATCTTTTTGTTTCAGTTTCCTCTGTATAGCAGATGTTATGTATCCTGTGTATCTGTCTGCCAGCTCAATGCCAGTAAATCTAAACAACCTGATGAGCTTGTCATGTGCTTTTATGTGTACATTTTTTTTTGTTTGAGGGCATGACTCTGCTGGGACACGCTATCATAGACCAGGCATTTTTGATACTGGCCCCTCCTCCTCTCATGATGGTGCTGTGCTCTCTGCTCCAGATGGTTCTGTGCTCCCAGCTCCAGATGGTGCTGTGCTCTCTGCTCCAGATGGTGCTGTGCTCTCTGCTCCAGATGGTTCTGTGCTCTCAGCTCCAGATGGTTCTGCGCTCTGGGCTCCAGATGGTTCTGTGCTCTAGGTTCCAGATGGTTCTGTGCTCTCTGCTCCAGATGATGTTTTTGATAGGAAAATCAAAGCCGCCCTCTATTATTATAACAACTGTTGTTGCATCTAATGTACTGGATCTCCTCCAACTGCAGCTCCATGCTGTAGTTCAGCTTTTTTCCTCAGCTTTTCCTCACATTGTGCAGCCCATTTCTTTAAGCACAGCTTGGCTGGAGTCGTAGGGCGGGAAGGGGGTACGGGGGGGGGGTTACATTTGGGCGAGGTAGGGGTATGGCAGGGGGGGCAGGGGTGGGGCGGGGGGGCTTAGCTGGCCCAGGACAGAGGTACAGTGGGGTGGGGTAGGGTGTGGGGGGGGGGGGGGGGGTTTCCCAGAGTGCTGTTACCGTGGTTCCTGATTGTGGTGATCAGGTATGGTGTGATACGTCTGCTCAAATGCCATCTCAATATAAAACGGTCATGATAGTATTTTGACAGTCTCCCTCTCTCCCTCTCACTCCCCCTCCCCCTCTCCCTCTTCCTCTCTCTCTCTCTCTCAAATTCAAATTCAAATTGCTTTTTGGCAGGAAATACATACGTTGATATTGCCAAAGCATCATTAATCAATTCAAAATACATATGTACAGTGAAATATTAATAACAGTGAACATTCTATAAACAAAAAAACTGAAAAATAACTATATTAATGTTCAATCAACACAAGCATTTAAAGAAAAATAAGTCAATAAATAAATAAATTATGTACGATGGTCACTCAGTGTCCCTCAGGTTATGCCTCCACCTCTCCTGTCTTACAGTGACCACATATTTGTTTTTCTTTTGGTAACCATGAATTTTTGTGTCTGCCTTTTTCAATTTCAAGGGTGTGGTCACTGAATCTGTATTTGGTCAGGATCCATCTCTGCTTTGTATCTCTGACAGAGAAGAGACACTCTGCTGGAGCATAGTCTTTTTTTAGGGTTCGATAGCAATTTAGTCGACTTTGTGTTTTGGTTTCTTTATCCCAATGTTCCAAATACAAATTTTTTGTTTGTTGCATAATTTGGGTTATTCTGATTTGCGGCTGGTAAGCAGTGCTGGTCTGAGCGTAGTGCAGGTTAGTTTGGGTTACAGAATTAGTAAGCTTCAGTACCAGCTGACTGAGGGGACTCTTTTCTGGGTTCAGTTCTTGGGATTTTAGCGCTTTAGATTGTAGCGTGTCATTGGCACTTGATTTGAGGTATATCCAGAATTTTAGAACTCTTTTTTTGTATATTTATTACCAATGGAAATTGGCCTAATTCTGCCCTACATGCGTTGTTAGGTGTTTTCCTTTGTATTTGTAAGATATTTCTGCGGTATTCAGTATGTAGGGTTTCAGTTGAATTCTTGTCCCATGCAGTGTAGTCTTTCTGACTGAGTGGGCCACAGACCTCACTTCCATAAAGTGCAATAGGCTGAATTACACTGTCAAATAATTTGGACCAGATTCTAATTGGGATATTTAGTTTGAAAAGTTGCCCCTATTGCATATATTGCTCTTCAAGCTTTTTCTTTTAATGTATTTACTGCCATGCGGAAACTTCCTGATGCAGTGATAGTCAGACCAAGATACGTATAATTCAGAGTGTGCTCTACGGTGGTGTTACCTAGAGTTCATTTGTATCTGTTTTCCTGACATCTGGGCTTCTTTTGAAAAATCATGATTTTTGTCTTGTTAAAGTATACTTCCTTTCTCTTTCTCTCTCTCTTCCTCTCTCTCTCTCTCTTTCCCTCCCTCCTTCTTTCTCTCTCTTTCTCTCTCTCTCTCTGAAATTTAAATTTCAAAGTGCTTTATTGGCATGACAAATATAGGCACTTGTGTTGCCAAAGCAGTGGTTACAACATACAGCTATATACAATGAATCCGAGAATGTGAAATTGTTATCTGAAAAATATACAAAAATAACAGTAAATGATGTTAGGTGTGTGTGTGTGTGCCTGTCTATCTATCTGACTATCTGTGCGTTGTGTGCATGAGTGAATATGTGTCTGCTTGTACATGTGTATGCTGTGTGTAAATGTGTGCATGAGGTGGTCACACATTGTCCCTCAGAGTATGGCAAGAGAACACAAATTGTGCTGCTAGTATGCAGCAACCTTTTTCTTCTCCTAATAGGTAGGGTAATCTATTGTCAGTGGGTATATCATTGAATTGGGGACATTTCTGGATCATTTTTTGGTAGAATTCTTGTTGCCTTTGCATTGTTGGCACAATCTTTTTTCTACTGGCAACCATGATTTTCTGTGCCTGCCAGTTTCTATGGTTAAGTGGTGCTTGCTGAGTATGTACCTCGTCAAGGTGGTTCTCATTTTTTTGTCAGTAACTGTGGTCAGGTAGTTCGCTACAGCATACTGTCTTTTTAGTGCCAAATAACATTTCATTTTGCTTTGTGATTTTGTTTTAGTTTCCCAGTAGGTTATATAATTCTGTTTCAGTTGTGTTGAAATTTGGATTATTCTAATTATGTTTGTAGTTTTGTTCTGATCCTGAGCAGGTGAGGTGTTAGTGTGTGTTAGTGTATGTGGGGAACTAAGGCTCAGGACCAGCTGAGTGAGGGGATTGTTTGCTTTGCTCAACTCTTGGTATTGCAGGGCTTTGTATTGATGTGAGTGGGGATCACTTTGTTTTTGGTGCTTCGAAAATTTGATTTACCTTTTTTGTATTTTGATAAGTAATGGGTAATGGTCTAATTCTTCCCTGCATGCATTGTTTGTTGTGTTTCTATGTAATTTCATTTCAGGATATGTTTACAGAATTCAGCATGCAGGGTTTCAATTGGATGTTTGTCCCATTTGTCAAATTCTTGACTGATGAGTGGACCCCACACTTCACTGCCATAAAGAGCAAATGGTTCGATTACAGCTCCAAACATTTTAAGCCAAATTCTAATTGGAATCTCTACAGAAATTTGTCGTTTTATGGCATAGAAGGCCCTGGGTGCTTTCTCCCTTAGTTCATTCACTGCAATGTTGAAGTTTCCTGTAGAACTGATTTTTAGCCCTAAATAATTGTAATTTGAGGAATGTCCAATGTAATGTGTTCCTAACATGAATTTATGTTTTGTTCCCTGAGATCTGGATCTTTTTTGGAATGTCATTATTTTAGTTTTGTTAAGGTTTACTGCCAGGGCCCAGGTCTGGCAGTATTGTTCTAGCAGGTCTAGGCTTTTCTGTAACCCCTGTTCACTGGGGGAAAGGAGAGCCAGGTCATCTGCATAGAACAGGCACTTGATCTCTGAGTTGTGTAGAGTGAGACCAGGCACTGCAGCTTTTTCTAATATGTTTGCCAATTCATTAATATAAATATTGAAAAGAGTTGGGCTAAGGCTGCAGCCCTGTCTCACTCCACGTTCCTGAGAGAAAAAATTTGTTCTTTTGTTGCCAATTTTTATGCCGCATTTGTTCCCTGTATACATTGATTTTATTATATCATAGGTTTTACCCCCTTCACCACTTTCAATAATGTTGTAGAATAACCCTTGATGCTAAATAGAATCAAAAAAATTTTTTAAAATCAATAAAGCAAGCAAATATTTGTTTTTTGTTTTGGGTTACATATTTCTCATTTAGGGTGTGTAGGGTGTAAATGTGATCAGTTGTGTGGTGATTTGGTAAAAATCCAATCTGACTTCTCAAGACATTGTGTTTAGTAAGGAAGGTTAAAAGTCTAGAATTTATGATACTGCAAAGAACCTTCCCTGCAGTATCATAAATTCCATGTTATAAGTCCATGGTTCCAGATGTCAGGGAAGTAATCTACACTCAGAACCAAATTGAGTAATTTTAGGATGGCCAGTTGAAATTTTGTGCTTGTGCATTTTAATATCTCATTTAAAATAATGTCAGGTCCAGATGCTTTTTTATCTTTCAATTTTTTTATTTTATCTTTGAGCTCTTGTTCAGTAATCGAGAAGTTCAATGGATTTTGATTATCTTTAATAGCCAATTAAAGTTCCTGCAATTTTTTATTTATATGGTTTTTGTCAGGATTTGCTCCTAATTCCAATTTTTCAAACAGCGTTTGAAAATGGTTTGTCCAGATATCCCGATCTTGTATCGCTAATTCTTCTTGTTGTGATTTTTTCAGATTTTTCCATCGGTCCCAAAATTGATTTGTATTTATTGACTCCTCAATTTCTGCCAGTTGCTTATGAGTATATTGTGCCATTTTGTTTCTGAATGTACGTTTATATTGCTTTAGTATTTCACAGTAAAGAAGGCGTATATTTGAGTTATTTGGGTCTCTGTGTTTTTGATTTGACAATTTTCTAAGTTCTTTTTGGATGTTTTGACAGTCTTGGTCAAACCAGTTGTCCTCTTTTTTGAGTTGAGGTTTCAGTTTATTTTTCATTTTAATTGCGATTTTTCTGCTGTTTTCTCAAAGTATTGACATTTTTTACTTCCAGATTGACTCCTTCTATACTGTGAATATATGGGTTGTCCAGAAAGG
>CM045890.1:55416786-55559501 GCA_025169545.1 Anguilla japonica
TCTCAGAAGGCACAGCTGAGAAAGGCAAACTTCTCCAGGTATCTGCCCATCCAGGCCCATCGTGCCATTGAAAGGTGAGATGACTACATATCCCATCAGCCTTTACTACTACCATAGACTGTTTTTTGTGCCTCCCTTAATTTTTGTGTCCCTGAAATTTTAATCACGTTCAATGTGCACGTACACAGTAACAATAATAACAGTGATTACGCAAGGGCAGCTTTGATAAAAAATACATAAATATAAGAATAAATTTCACATTGCGTTCAAACGTTATTAGCATGTTTCTGATAAGCTATGTCCGCATCAATATTTATTGGCTCCTTATTCGTCTATATTTTAACATATCAAAATTATGTGTAAAATTTTAATGGAACTTAGTCTATGGAGGCTGTACACCAAATTGTGTGCAGATCCGTCCATTTTTGTAGGAGAAGAAGTATTTAAAGATATTTTTCAAAAATTTGCAAAAAAATCCAACATCTGAGGCTCCTTGAGGCTAATTTGTTTGCCATGAGCCAGGGAATCCGAGGGTAAAGACTGGTTGCAGTTGGGCAAACGGTTCAGAAGTTATAGCTCAAGAAGTTAACGTATTCCTGTAGTGCCACCATCAGGCTAATCTCAGGCCAGGTTTTCTTACCTGAGTGCCAGGTAGGAATGGGAACCTGCTGAATTTGACTGCTCTACGATGTACAATTTTTGCAGTGCAAACTTTTAGGACAGAATTTCTAATTTCTTTTTTTAAATTGGAACAATAACAATAGGGTTCCAGAACTTCTTGCTTGGACCCCCTAATAATCTTCCTCATGCCCCTCCCCCTCCCTCTCTCAGCCAACTGCAGGTGTTACCAGGGCCAGAGGTCAGCTACAGTGACTTCCTGGACGCCATCGACAGACGCGAGGACACCTTCTACGTGGTCTCCTTCAGACGGGTGAGAGCCCAGCCGGGGGTGGGGGGCGGCGGGCGTGCGGGGACCTGTCCGCGACCTTTGAACTCTGAGGGCTGAAGGTTTCCCAGAGTTCATTGCTGTAACGTACTGTACCGATGCTCCTTCCGCCTGTAGGATCACCTGCTGCTGCCAGCAATCAGCCACAACAAAACCACCCGTCCCAAAATGTCCCTGGTGATGCCGGCCATGTCTATCAATGGTAATCCTCACCTCTTTGTTTGTTTTCCCCTTTGTAGTATGTGCAAACGTTAAAATTGATAAGCAAGTGGACTTCAGGACAAAAACATGAGTTTAATAATTCTGTCTTCAACTTTTACTACTCTCTCTGACCCTCTATCTGTCACTATATCTCTCTGACTCTTTCTGTCTTTCTTTCTCTCTCTGACTCTGTTTTTCCCTCTGTCTCTCTCTTTCTGATTCTCTCTCTCTCTCTCTCTCTCTCTCTCTGACTGATTCTCTTTACCATTCTCTCTGATTTTCTCTCTCTCTCTCTCTCTCTCTCTCTCTCTCTCTCTCTCTCTCAGAGAGCCTGTATAACTCCTCTCAGGGGTATGAGATGATGATGCAGGTGGACTGTGAGGTCATGGACACGCGCATCATCCCCATCAAGGCCTCCGCCGTTCTGCCGTCGCTACGGGACCCGCCCCCGGCTCCGCCCCCGCACCATCACCACGGCAACCACACCTCCCTCCGTGGCCGCCACGCCCACGGCCACACCCACGCCGGGGTGACTGGGTCTCCGTGGCAACGCTTGCCCGGGAGGGGGAGGGGGGCGGAGCTCTACATCACTCAAGAGGGGGGGATATGAGATGAGGGGGGGGTGGGGGGGGGGGGGTGGGTGCGAGGGATTTAGAGCAGAGAGCGAAATGATGATGAAGAGAGAGCATGGGGTAGACGAGCGAACGGGAATAGCTGCACTGCGTCCATGGTAACGTGACGCTCGTCGCCATGGCAGTTCCACCATGAGGACTTTCCATGTTTTCCGTTATAGGGTTTGGTTTTTTGTTTTTGTTTTTTTGTTTTTTTTTTTTTTTTTTTTGGTAGGTTTTAACCCTTACTGCCTGTCCTCCTCCCCATCCAAATTCGCTTCCACTTACAGATACAGAAATGTAATTTATGTCCAACGCATCTTAAAAGCCAGGACAGAAATTTAAATACTTCAAAGAAATAAGAATAATAAAATGCCATCGTTCCGGGTTTGTTTTGCTTATAGTGAATGCTCAACCGTGATGGTGTCCTTGGGCCGAACAGGACGTCCAGATTGGAGTTGTTTGGGGGTTTTTAACAGCTTGGATTTAAAAAGGGGGGGGGGGGGGGGGGGAATGGGGAATCTTTCTTTTAATCTCGTTTGTATATATCCTGTTCTACCCAGGGCCACCGGTAGTTTGATCATGACAAATATCACAAACGACCCGGTAAGAGCTTTAAGCAGGTGTGAAGTCAATTCAGTTTTCTGTTAAAATAATAAAAAAATAATTTGTGGGTGAGACTGTTTTTACATTTGCCAGATTTTATGTGTGAGACACCAGAAAAAAAAGGTGGTATTGCTGGACAACCTAAAATACTGAAAGGAGAAAAAATACTTGGCATATTGATGAATGTACGTCAAACTGCATTATAAAACTCCCACCAACAGGGGGGGCCAGAGTTATGTGTCTCACAGCGGTGTGATGACAGTGGGCATGTGTAAAATTGAGAATGGCAATTACCTCTAAAAACTTAGTTGGGAAGTTTGACTTTGTCATAATAGGATGATAGTTTAGCATAATAGAAAACTGCATGTTTTCGTGCACAGATACTGTAACTTTATTGCATTGTATTTTAGTGTGAATGTCAGCATCCAAAGATTACATAGCATTGCATCCAGTGCATCAAGCAATCAAACGTTCTTTATGTAGCACCTTTCATACAAGCAAATGCAGTTCAAAATGCTTTCCGTACAAACGCAAATGTCATCGACAACAAGGGATGTACGACAAGAATAAAAATGTAAAACAATAAAACAATGGGGACAAGTGCCCATCAAAATGCAAAATTTAATTTTTAAAAAAATGCTGAAATAAATGGATAGATTAAAAAAAGTAATGAAAGTTTCCGGATACAGAACAGAAAATCTGAAAATAGCCACACTGAAAAGGTAAGTTTTGAGCTCACATTTAAAAATATCAAGACATTCAGCTGCCCTTCGGTCTTCAGGGAGGCTATTCCTGCAACTGTGAGCATAACATCTAACTGCTGCCTTGCCAAAGGTTTTCGTTCTGCAGTTTGGGACAGTTAAAACATAAGAAAAAATGAAACATAAGTCAAATATTTTACTGTCCAACAAGTAAGAAAAACGTATATTTAAATAATCAACCCAAACATTCTAAAGAACAGGTATAAATATTTTCAGCGGGTCTCGATCTTCTCCAATAAGATCCGTTTGACAAATGACTCAAAAATTTTACATTTGCCTTTATATTCTACTCTGCAAGAAATTATCTTGTGATTTAAAAGTAACAACTTTCAAACCTGCTTTATTTCTCTGTGAAATATTGCGATGGTCATGGCATCCATTTCCATGAAAACATACCTAAACCTACCTAAGATTTAAAAAATGTCTTTAAAATTTTGTTTATAAATTCAGTAAGGCACAGGGGTTCTTGGAATGTCATGAACATCAGTAAGCCTGGGCAGGTAATATGGCCGTATTCATGATGCATGTGTTTATAATGAGCTGCTTTAGCTGTACGCTACCTGGAGAAGATGTGCGGAACCGTAAACAGGAAGTCGATCAGCAGGAAAAGAGCAGCAGCCTTGTCATTCATTCTGAGTCTTAAGTTGGATTTCTCATTCATTTTTTAAAGGAAAAGCGAAGCCCTTCTCTATTATTTCCACAATCTTTGCTGCACCAAATGTAAGATCCCCACCTACAGCGTCACGTTGTGGTGGATTCTCGGTTTCGGACTGTGATTCCGCTCTCCTCAACTCTTCCTCACACCGTGCACGTCTCCTCTCCGAGCATGTCTTTGCATACTTCCTTGCGAACTCCTCTCTGTCTTCTTCCAGCTGTGATATGTACATGTCCTCGTACCGATTTGCATGTGATTGGCAGCGGTACTCACAGCACAGATATAAAAAGTAGATCAGCACAAATAGACCAACCAGGGGAAGTCCAATTATCTGTGTGAGAGGGAGGAATCAGGTCAGAAATCATTTAAAATGAGGTCAGTCCAGAGCTGTTTGTTTTAGTCAGCTTTGCCCTGTGTAATCATAAATAAATATCGCTGCTCATTCATCCCTCTATTGTCATTTTTAGATCCATTATTGGCTTTTCCTACAATAGAATTTGTAATTTTCTATAAACATCAGACTAACAGAAGTGCTGTGAGAATCATAGCATTTGGGATTTGAGCTGCTGTAGAAGGAGTATTGAGAAATTCTGTTTCAGATTTCAGTCAACCTGCATGTTGGTACAGGTTTCACAGTGTGCAAAAAGGTAAACAGAACTGGTGTTGCGTTTCCACAGGATCAATCTGAATCAAACACACAAAAAAAAAAGAACTATGAAAAGGTTACAGGTTTCAGTAAAGGAAAGGGGCTGCTGTTGATACATACTTTGGATAGCATCATGCCGTGCACCATGTCCGGATCCTTCGTGTCCACAGTTGTCATTGTACTGTTGCATTTGCTGTACATTCCACAGGCCAGATACTTTCCATCAATCAGAAGAATCACGCACCAGCAAAAGGCTGAGTACAGTATCTTGCAGCAAAAGAGAAAAAATTGACAACGACGGGAATTTTTACAGTTTCTATAGCAGTCTGTAGCATTATTATCCCCACTGTTCCATCTACAATTCCTGCAGAAAGAGAGAAACAGTTGCCAACAACCATCTGTATCACTAGGATCCCCCCTGTTCTCTCCACGGCACTTGCAGATCTCCATAAAGATGTTGCCCTGCCTGAGGGACAAGGCAAACACGGTGAAGGCAGAAGCTGGTATTAGGAAGTACATGATGACAAAATAAACCCTGAACTCGTTGCATTCGCAGATAAAAACTGGTTCCATCAGCAACTCGGTAATCTGGAGCAGAATCGCCACGGTGATGTTCTCAATTAAATACATGAATTTCACACCGAGTTTTAAGAAGGACCAATCCATCTTTAACTTTTTGTTTCAGTTTCCTCTGTATAGCGGATGTTCTGTATCCTGTGTGTCTGTCTGCCAGCTCAATGCCAGTAAATCTAAACAACCCGATGAGCTTGTTATGTGCTTTTATCTGTACATTTTTTTTGTTTGAGGGCATGCCTAAGCAGACTCTGCTGGGACACTCTATCATAAATCAGGCATTTTTTATACTGGCCCCTCCTCCTCTCATGATGGTGCTGTGCTCTCTGCTCCAGATGGTTCTGGGCTCTCTGCTCCAGATGGTGCTGTCTTCCCAGCTCCAGGTGGTGCTGTGCTCTCTGCTCCAGATGGTTTTGGGCTCTCTGCTCCAGATGGTGCTGTGCTCTCTGCTCTTGCTCCAGATGGTGCTGTGCTCTCTGCTCCAGATGGTTCTGGGCTCTCTGCTCCAGATGGTTCTGTGCTCTCTGCTCCAGATGGTGCTGTGCTCTCTGCTCCAGATGGTTCTGTGCTCTCTGCTCCAGATGGTGCTGTGCTCTCTGCTCCAGATGGTACTGGGCTCTCTGCTCCAGATGGTTCTGTGCTCTCTGCTCCAGATGGTGCTGTGCTCTCTGCTCCAGATGGTGCTGTGCTCTCTGCTCCAGATGGTTCTGTGCTCTCTGCTCCAGATGGTGCTGTGCTCTCTGCTCCAGATGGTGCTGTGCTCCCAGCTCCAGATGGAGCTGTGCTCCCGGCTCCACATGGTGTTGGGTTCCAGGTGCAGGTGATCGGCAGCAGCAACCCCAGCACATGTAGATGAAAAAGAACAGCACAAATACAGCAACCGCAGTCAATCCCCATACCTGTGTGAGTGGGAAGAATCAGCACAGCAGCCATGTAAAATGAAGTAAGTCCAGTATGTCCTTTTTAGATCCATTTTTGTTTTCTTTTATAATAGCATTTATAATTTTCTATAAACATCCGACAAACAAAAGTGCTGTGAGAATCATAACATTTGGGTTTTGAGTTGCTGTAGAATTCTGCTTCAGATTTCAGTCTACCTGCATGTTAGTACAGGTTTCACAGTGTGCAAAAAGGTAAACAAAACTGGTGTTTCCACAGGACCAATCTGAATCAAAACACACATTTGAAGAAAAAAAAGAACAATGAAAAGGTTACAGGTTTCAGTAAAGGCAAAGGGGCTGCTGTTGATACGCACTTTGGATCTCATCATGTCCTGTACCATTTCCGGATCCTTTGTGTCCACAGTCGTAATTGCACTGTTGCATTTGCTGTACATAACACAGCCCACATTTTTTCCAACAATCAGAAGAATCACACCCCAGCAAAAGGCTGAGTACAGTGTCTTGCAGAAAGAGACAAGAAGGCGACATGTTCTCCCGCAACACGGGGAATTTATATACTTTTTACAGCAGCCTGTAGCATTATCGTCCCTAGAATCCCTGCTTGCCCCTGTATCTCCTGTAGCATTATTGCCCCCAGCATCACTGCTTGCACCTGTATCTCCTGTAGCATGATTGTTCCTAGCATCCCTGCTTGCACCTGGATTCTCTGTAGCACTAGAACCCTCAATGTTCTCTCCACAGCACTTGCAGATCTCCATAAAGATGTTGCTCTTCCTGAGGGACAAGGCAAACGCGGTGAAGGCAGAAGCTGGTATTGTGAAGTACATGACGACAAAACAGACCCTGAACTCGTTATATCCGCATAAAATCGTTTGAGGACATGTCTAAGCAGACTCTGCTGGGACACACTATCAAACATCAAGCATTTTTGCGGCTGTGTTGTGGCCTCTCTTCAGTATCGAAAGATACTGGCCCCTCCTCCTCTCATGCCTCCAAAAATGCTCTACAACAGCGCCTCCTTGAGTTGAGGCAGAGAAGACTCAGTAAAACAGTAATATATGCTTTTATATGTTTCAGATGGCTTTTTTCAGTGTTCAGTTTGGGTTTATATTATAATTCCATCTGGCACTAGGAGAGTAGCTTGAACTCAAGGACTAATGAGAAAGTGTGTGTGTGTGTGTGTGTGTGTGTGTGTGTGTGCATGCGTGTGTGTCTGTGTGTGTGTCTCTCTGTGTTTGTTCTCACCACTCCCACTTGACAATGTCTTTCTCCTTCTCTTTTTCTCTCATCTTTTACTATAATATTTTTTTATCATATCAATCCCAGGAAGTAACAAATCTCTGTGAGCACACAAACAATTACAGGTAATTCTCTCTACACCCCCTTGTCAATTTTCACTTCTCTCTTTACATTTACATTTACATTACATTAATTTGGCAGACGCTTTTATCCAAAGCAACGTACAAAAAGTGCATTTCATGGTCATAGACAACTGCTAAACACAGGTTCAGTAAGGTACAATACTTATTTTGTACAGCTATTTCTAGCCAAGAACACAGTTCACACAGTGAACACTATTTTGACCTAACCTCTGTAAAGCCAACTAGGCAGAAGAATAAGCTACAGTATTAGGACAAATACAAATTACCAAAAAGTGCTGGGATGGGGCAACATGTAACAAGTGTCATGAAAAGGTTTTTTTTTTTTTTCGTTTTTTTTTTATAATTAAAAGAGTGAAATACAGCGTGGTGGTGGTTAGTCTAGGTATAGTCTGAAGAGATGAGTCTTCAGGCCACGGCGGAAGATGGGTAGTGAAGGGGAGGTTCGGAGAGGGATGGGGAGTTCGTTCCACCACTGGGGAGCTAGAGTGGAGAAGCTCTGTGATCCCTTTGGGCGGGTGGGAGGGTTATCAAGGCGCCCTGCTGCCGCAGAGCGGTGTGGTCGAGCAGGCACTCTTTCTCTTCCTCTTCCTGTAAGTGCAGGTACATGTGGAAAGAGGTGTGTGTGTAAGTGCAGGTACATGTGGAAACAGGTGTGGAGCCACTGATGAACAGTGGAGAGTGATCAGCTGGCATCCTCCTGGAGTCAACAACCAGGACACCATATCGGGGGTCAGAGACCCTGCGTGCCTACATGCCTAACATCCCCCTTTCCCATTTCCTCCAAGTTTGAATGCAATCTTTAGGTAGGCCAGTCCTTGTCATAAATTAGTCCTCTCTTCCCTCCTACACCTTAACTCGGCATCACCCAATCGGGGAAAACATCCTCAAACCAGGCTGGGTAAGGTATTTAAGATCTCCACAGGATAAAGGTTGTGTTGCTGTTGGTTTCGAAGCCTTGAAGAAGAAGCTTTTTATTTTGGTGGTGGTTCCTTGATTGTGTGTTTTTAGCTAGTTTCTTTTCATCCTGTGGTGCTTAAACTGGAAGTGGGTGATACTTTGGCAAGGTCTGGCTTTTCCAGCTTTCTCTTTCTTTTCTGGTATCTCTAAATCAATTGTTTAATGTTTTATTTTTTGAAGTAGTAAGCCTGCATTCAATCAAGAATTGTATGATTTCAATTCATTAAACTATCATGTAGTGTATTTTACTCCATTCTCACTCTCCCAATAGCTATAGGTTTTGAACATGATACTCGTTATTCACATTGGTCAACCCCCAGAAAGGTAGGTTCTCCTTGGATTAAACTAGGCGTGATTCAATGGTAGCTTGACAGATGGGTAGTAGGGATGGTGCCGAATACAAATACCATATTCAGCAACACTCGAATAATGCTTTCTCCCCAAATATTCTCTCCTCCCGAATTTTCTCAGTATTTTTCGGATTCGGATCTATCCTATCTCTTTCATGCGGGTCGCTCAGAATTCAGCACCTAGTTTCTCAATTAGACACACACACCTGCAGAGAGACAGCAAGTGACAGTTTCCCTTAACACTAGTTGAAGTGAAAAAATGAGCTGACCCTTTCTGAAGATAATTAAATTAGTATTCACCTCAGGGCCGACATCAATCCCTTCTTCTAATCAATTCTGACACTTTGCTTCAGGAATTACTTCAAGTAATTTCTTTCCCAATATATCTTTCAGTATCAGTTCACTCAAATTCTGTCCATAACTCTTAGTGTAGTCCCTTCTCAAAACCAATTCCTGAATTCAATCTCTTTTCTATATCAATTTTTTCAATTAAATAAATGCCCATCCCCTAAATTAAGTAGTGTCTGTATTAAACTGACAAACAGTAGATAATACTAAGTGAAAATAATAAATATACAACATATTTATAAAGTAAGTGCAAGTGATAAATGACTGACAACAGAATGATTAAACATTCAATATTTTATTTCTTTATGATTTTCTATGTCATGCTCAGTAATACAATTTTTTCAGCAAAAAAAAGTGAAATTATTGTTAGGATTATAATTAATAATCAGTAAAATCAATTTGAACAGTCTCTGAAACTAATGCAAACCAAAATGGTATATTCGCAGAGGTACAAGTTTAGCCTATATGAAACAAAATAAACTGCTACAGAAGAGCCTGCTTACCATTACCCAAGGATTACAACAACAGAGGAATTAAAGGGTTTATGTAGTCTTAACACACTGTATTATAAGGTCTGGAACAGAACATTTAATTGCCGATCCATACTTGTAGTACTCTTGCATACATTCCATAGTCTGTAGAGAAAATACGGACAAAGTGACTGTGATGTTTATAATTAATAAAAGCTGTCGAGCAATGGAAAATCAAAATATTGGTCCCTTAAATGACAATGTTTTTTATTTTATTTTATTTTTTAAAATGATGCAAGTAAATTCTTAGTTACTGCAAAACCAATGCATGTTACACACAGCCAGTCGTTCAAATGAATGTGGTGACATTTAAATTGCACATTTATTAACAAGTAGTATAGTTTTTAACATACAATTTTTAGCAATTCATAGAAGCGGAATTCTGAATTTAGCCAAGGAAAGCTCTTTTTGACATGGACAATGAGACCATGTACTGTGTATAGCTATTTGTTACATTTTGTTTTCAATGCAACACCAGCAGGTTTACAGTGTATGTTACTTTACATACTACAAGTTAGAGGGCTGGTTATTTTGTTACAGTAATTGCACTCTTTCTTTATCTTGATGCAACTGTACTCCAGTCTCAGGGGCAAGCTGCAAACAGGCCATAATCGTCTTGCACAGGAAAGGTTAATTTTTAATAAGAAAATGTTTCTCTATTATATTCACAATTGTTTTTGTATCTAATTCAACTGATTCACCACCACCTGCAGCTCCAGGCTGTGATTCAGCTCTTTCCAGTAATTGCAAGCCTTCTCCACTAGCAGCTCCAGGCTGTGATTCAGCTCTTTCCAGTAATTGCAAGCCTTCTCCACTAGCAGCTCCAGGTGATGTTCGGTTCCCAGCTCCAGTCTGTGATTGAGCTTCCTTCAGCTGTTTTTCACACGATTCAACTCTCCTCTCCGAGCATGTCTTTGCATACTTCCTTGCAAACTCCTCTCTGTTTTCCTCCAGCTGTGAACTGTACATCTTTATGTACCGATCTTCAGGTGACTGGCAACAGCACAGGTAGATGAAATAGAACACCGCAAATGAAGCAACGAGATAAAGTCCCCATATCTGTGTGAGAGGGAAAAATCACTTAAAATGAGGTAAGGCCAGAGCTGTTGGTTTTTATCAGCTATGCCCTGTGTGACCATCAATACATATCATGGCTGATTCAGCCCTCATTTTATACCAAAAGCATTTTTCTCAATGTTTTTTTTTTCTTCTAAATTGTCATTTGTAATTTCCTGTAAACATCAGACAAAGGTTGTTTTTGATTTTAGCCTACCTGCGTGTTAATACAAGTTGCAATCAAAGCAAAAAATGTATTTACACATTTTTTTACTTATGACCGAGATCAGGTTACATTTGTATAAAGGAAAGGGGCTGCTGTTGATACATACCTTGGATCTCATCATGCCGTGCACCATTTCCAGATCCTTTGTGTCCACAATCGTCATTGTACTGTTGCATTTGCTGTACAGTCCACAGGCCACATACTTTCCATCAATCAGAAGAATCACAACCCAGCAAAAGGCTGGGTACAGTGTCTTGCAGAAAGAGAGAAAATGATTGCAACAGGAATTTATACACTTTCTATCGCAGCCTGTAGCATTATTATCCCCACTGTTCCATCCACAGCCCTTGCAGATCTCCATAAAGATGTCGCTCTGCCTGAGGGAACGGGCAAACGCGGTGAAGGCAATAGCTGGTGTTATGAAATACATGACGACAAAACAAACCCTGTGCTCGTTGCATTGGCAGATAAAAACTGGTTCCATCAGCAGCTCGGTAATCTGGAGCAGAATCACCACGGTGATGTTCTCGATTAAATACATGAACTTCACACCGAGTTTTAAGAAGGACCAATCCATCTTTATATTTTTCTTTCAGTTTCCTCTTTATAGTGGATGATCTGTGTCCTGTGTGTCTGTCTGCCAGCTCAATGCCAGTAAATCTAAACAAACCGATGAGCCTTTTATTTGCTTTAATGTTCTTATGTGGGGGTGTGTCGGAGCAGGGAAAAATTCTCTCAGACACGCCTTCACACACAAATACATTTTTGTGGCTCCCTCTCTCCAGTATCAGAGGATACCTCCTCAGGTCCCTCAAAAAACTGGAAAAGGTCACTGCTCTATGACACCGCCCCCTGTTGGGCTATCCCTCCTCTGCCAACAAGATGTGAGGGTCTGTCTGAGCAAAGACTCAGTAGGCAGTTTTCTTTAGAGAAAAATAGGTTTTATTTACGCAAAGTGTGACTATTTACTAAATTAAATTCAGCTCACATGTATCGAGACAAAAAAAAAAAAAATCTAAATAACAAGCTAAATTCAAAATAACAAAATTCGAAATGATTTGTCTGCAAAGTGCAAATGATGTCATTGCAAATGTTATGCATTTTACATGTCCATTTTCAGTAAAGCAATTTTGTATTCAATTTGGTTTTTTAATATAATTCCATTAATGTAGGGTTCCTAGACATCAGTTAGCACTCTCATTCTACTGCAAGCATGGACTTAAATGTTTGTCAGTAAACAGCTTAGTCAAATGTTGTTAGTTCTAAAACAGGTTTCTTATGCATGAGCAGGCATCAGCCCAAAGCACATAAATACATGGCCCAGCCAACGCCATATACGCACGGCGTCGATTATGTGTGGGAATGAAGATTTCAATTTCTGAAATCGTGTAACATGCAGTCCTTTATTGATCCAAATTTCCCCCGCATGTTTGTTTACAGCCTTTGGGTGAGATTAAGTATTTTTCAAATGTAATTAAATAATAATAACTGACTTGAGCTAGATCTATTTGTGCAGTTAATCTACAGCAGAATAGGCCTACACGAAAATGCAGTGCAAGTGTAATTATAACTTATTATAAATTATTTATTAACTCCTTAAACCACCAATTTGTGTCATAAACCAGATCCTTAAATCTCCGTTGGATAACTCTTATTTCTGAATGTAGGATCATTTCTTTTTGTTATATAGCAAGTCTGTACTTGCCACTCTTAAATATGTACAATTGAAAGACAACAAAAAGCAGTAAAACCAGGTTTGCGTTACATTTTGCTACATTGTGGCTGTTTCTTCACCAACGGTAGTCACTGCTGGAAACACTGAAATGGGGCGCAGTGCACGCTGGGTACTGTAGTTGTAATATTTCAAACGCTATCCGTAAAACTGCAACTTCTTGCCATACTTCATTCCAATGACGGTGAAAGTGAAAGCGCGCTTACTGGGGATTCTAAAGATATTTCTATGCAGGGACAAGTGCAACTGAGGACAAAGTGAGGCCTAAATCGACGTGAATAGCGCTATTCTAACATGTTACGTGTTGTTTTTAATGTTCGTGCAACAAAATAGAAACGTTTCTATTTATATATTCTACGATGTTATAACTGTTGGAATGCAACCGTTGTTTTACAACCAATACAAAACCGACAGTTATTCTCAAACTGCGTTTGATACATCGGAGTTCATGACACTTTGGTAGGCTGTTTGTCACCTGCTTTAATAGCTTGTAGCCTGATCAGTCAGATCATGGCAAAAAATATAATTAGTTATTATAAGCATAGTTATATGCATAGTTATTTATAAACGTATTACGTTTTATCTTATAGTTATATATAAATGTTAATTTACTTTTATTTTTTTATAATTTATAAATGCTAAACATAATAATTTATTGTTTTAATTGGTTGCAGTGTCATCAAATTAAAAGAAAACAATTTAATTTAACCATTTCAGTTCTCTGAGCATAATCCCACCAAGTACTCTGCTGATACAGTATTTTTATACAATGCAAAGCAATGGTATTTCCTGTTGACATGGCTCTATGATGTGGTTACACCATACAACATATGCTTGCAGTTTAAGATGATATACCTGAACTGACACTTTTGGTTTTGGAGATATACTCGTTGCAGCTAATCCATATTTAATGCAAGCCTAAGCTTGACCTTTGAGATGACATGTTACGTGGGTTATCTATTGGATATACCTGTTTAACTGGTAAAAAATAAAAAAAAAAAAAAACTGTGGGTAAAGGAAAAAATGTCAAAATCACATAAGAGCTCAAAGAGTTAATGGCTTTAGCCAACTTGAGCCTGATTAAAATGTGGAACCAAACACATTGAATTCACCTTGCTTGCTAGTTGATTTAATTAACAACAGTAGATCCTACACATCTTAGTTAATTTTTTTAACTATCTCTCTTATCTTTCTGTCTTTCTCTATGACATATTCTCAGATAAAGTTCAAAAATATATATATGCTTTGATAGATTCCATATGTGTCACTATGGATGAGGGTATGGATGGGCAGAGGTGTGGAGGGGAGGTGGTGTCTACAACAGCACCTCCTGCTGGACTATTCCTTTACTGCCACCAAGTTGTGAGGCTGTGTCTGAGCAGAGAAGACTCAGTTTTCTTTAGGAAAAAAATGGTTTATTTACAGAATTAAGAAACGTCCAGAACACATTTAAGAATAACAAACACAGGCAAAGGTGTACAAATTCAGTAAAGATACATAAAGACTGAGATTGCCAGTGCATCATAGATATGCCATAGCATGATTATATTATACTATTTTCAAGTAAGAAATCCTGCATAGTATCCCTACACTGTCTGTCTGACAGTTTAGGCCTACACAGACATCTGCAATGGGAATGTGGTTTTAATCTGCCTTCACACATGCAAAGATACTAAAATACTGCATGTTCAAGAAACAAGTAACGTGAGACTGGATATTGTCATTTCATGAAAATAAAATATATTTTGTGTAGATTGCATTACATTTTTAAAATATAAAATGATAATGACATTTTAATACAATATTTTTAAATAATGAAATATCATTATCAGTGGTGGCTGGTGAGAATTGTCGTAGTCTGGCCTGTTCACATAGAATGATATAGCAGGGAGATGAATGGGTGGAAGAGAAAAACAACATAGTCTGTTTCGATGACTTCTGAAGGGAGGTAGTCTCTATAAAATGGATTTTGATGGTTCTGAAGTCTCAATACAGATCATAATTATTTTCCAAATGGCAAAATCAGCACTTGATATGAAAGTGGACTAAGGCTCATTCACAACAAATATTCATAATTGTTTTATTTAGGTATTTAGGTTCCCTGCACCTGCCTTTTGAAAGTGCAAAGAACAATATACACAGTGTAAAAGAGCATTATTATTTGACTTGAGCAAATATGAAAATAAATTGCTTGCTTCTGTGGCCAATGTGGGTTGAAAAGTGGAAGCAAAGAACAATATACAATGTAAATACACAATATAAAAAAACCACTAATATTGATAGCACAAAAATATTAATATTCTTATAGAATAGATGTTTGTTTTAATCAGCTATGTCATTGTAATCATCAGTAAATGTCATGGCTAATTGAGCACTTAACTGCCCTTATTCAGTAAATGTATTGTTTTTAGATGGTTTCTGACAATGTTGTTGTTCTTCTTTTTTATAAGCATCATAAAAGCAGAAGTGCTAGGAGCATTTTGGAATTTGAATTTCAAGCTGCTGTAGAAGCAGTTTTGAGAAATTATGCTTATGATTTTAGTCTGCTGAATGTTAATACACAGTGGGCAAAAAGACAAACAGGTGGGGATGTTTCCATAAGAAAAATCACAATTAAAACAAACATTTTTTTAAATAAAAAATTCTGAAATATGAAAAGGTTGCTATAAAGTGAAGCAGCTGATGTCGATACATACTTTAGATCTCATAATGCCGCGCATCATTTCTGGATCCTTCGTGTCCACAATGGTCATTGTACTGTTGTATTTGCTGTACAGTCCACAGGCCAAATACATTCCATCAATCAGAAGAATCACAACCCCACAAAAGGCTAGGTACAGTGTCTTGCAGTAAGACAGACGAAGTTGACAGTTCCACAGGCAACAAGGGGACTTTGTACACTTTTTACAGCAGCCTGTAGTATTATCGCCCCCAGCATCACTGCTTGCACTTGTATCTCCCGTAGCATTATTGCCCCCAGCATCACTGCTTGCACCTGTATCTCCTGTAGTATTATTGCCCCCAGCATCCCTGCTTGCACCTGTATCTCCTGTAGCATTACTGCCCCCAGCATCACTGCTTGCACTTGTATTCTCTGTAGCATTATTGCCCCCAGCATCACTGCTTGCACTTGTATTCTCTGTAGCATTATTGCCCCCAGCATCACTGCTTGCACTTGTATCTCCTGTAGCATTACTGCCCCCAGCATCACTGCTTGCACCTGTATCTCCTGTAGCATTATTGCCCCCAGAAAAATTGCTTGCACCTGTATCTCCTGTAGCATTATTGCCCCCAGCATCACTGCTTGCACTTGTATTCTCTGTAGCATTATTGTCACCGGAATCCCTGCTTGCACCTTTATCTCCTGTAGCATTACTGCCCCCAGCATCACTGCTTGCACCTGTATCTCCTGTAGCATTACTGCCCCTAGCATCACTGCTTGTACCTGTATCTCCTGTAGCATTACTGCCCCTAGCATCACTGCTTGCACCTTTATCTCCTGTAGCATTATGCCCCCAGCATCACTGCTTGCACCTGTATCTCTTGTAGCATTATTGCCCTCAGCATCCCTGCTTGCACTTGTATTCTCTGTAGCATTATTGCCCCCAGCATCACTGCTTGCACTTGTATCTCCTGTAGCATTATTGCCCCCAGCATTCTTGCTTGCACCTGTATCTCCTGTAGCATTATTGCCCCCAGCAAAATTGCTTGCACCTGTATCTCCTGTAGCATTATTCCCCCCAGCATCCCTGCTTGCACCTGTATCTCCTGTAGCATTATTGCCCCCAGCATCACTGCTTGCACTTGTATCTCCTGTAGCATTACTGCCCCCAGCATCACTGCTTGCATCTGTATCTCTTGTAGCATTATTGCCCCCAGCATCACTGATTGCACCTGTATCTCCTGTAGCATTATTGCCCCCAGCATCACTGCTTGCACTTGTATTATCTATAGCATTATTGCCCCCAGCATCACTGCTTGCACTTGTATCTCTTGTAGTATTATTGCTCCCAGCATCCCTGTTTGCACCTGTATCTCCTGTAGCATTACTGCCCCCAGCATCACTGCTTGCACTTGTATCTTCTGTAGCATTATTGCCCCCAGCATCACTGCTTGCACCTGTATCTCCTGTAGCATTATTGCCCCCAGCATCACTGCTTGCACCTGTATCTCCTGTAGCATTATTGTCCCCAGCATCCCTGCTTGCACCTGTAACTCCTGTAGCATTATTGCCCCCAGCATCACTGCTTGCACTTGTATCTCCTGTAGCATTATTGACCCCAGCATCACTGCTTGCACCTGTATCTCCTGTAGCATTACTGCCCCCAGCATCACTGCTTGCACCTGTATCTCTTATGGCATTATTGCCCCCAGCATCACTGCTTGCACCTGTATCACCTGTAGCTTTACTGCCCCCAGCATCACGGCGTGCACCTGTATCTCCTGTAGCATTATTGCCCCCAGCATCACTGCTTGCACCTGTATCTCTTGTTGCATTATTGTCCCCAGCATCATTGCTTGCACCTGTATCTCCTGTAGCATTATTGCCCCCAGCATCACTGCTTGCACCTGTATCTCTTGTCGCATTATTGTCCCCAGCATCCCTGCTTGCACCTGGATTCTCTGTAGCTCTAGGACCCTCATTGTTCTCTCCACAGCACTTGCAGATCTCCATAAAGATGTTGCTCTTCCTGAGGGACAAGGCAAACGCGGTGAAGGCAGAAGCTGGTATTGTGATGTACATGACGACGAAACAAACCCTGAACTCATTATATCTGCACATACAAATTGGTTCCATCAGCAGCTCAGTCATCTGGAGCAGACAAGGTGATATTCTGGACGAAATACACAAACTTCACACCGAATTTTAAGAAGGACCAATCCATTTTTATATTTATCTTTCTGTTTCCTCTTTATAGTGGATGACCTGTATCCTGTGTGTCTGTCTGCCAGCTCAATGCCAGTAATTTAAACAACCCGATGAGCATTTTATGTGCTTACACACACACACACACACACACATATATATATATATATACTGTGTGTATAGTTTGAGGACATGCCTAAGCAGACTCTGCTGGAACATGCTATGAAACATCAGGCACTTTTGCTGCTGTGTTGTGGCCTCTCTTCAGTAACAAAAGATACTGGCCCCTCCTCCTCTCATGTCTCCAAAAATGCTCTTCAACAGCGCCTCCTGCTGGACTATCCCTCCACTGGCAAGTTGTGAGGCTGTTTGAGCAGAGAAGACTCAGTAAAACAGTAATATATGCTTTTAGTTTCAGATGGCTTTCTTCAGAGTTCAGTTTGGGTTTATATTATAATTCCATCTGGCACTAGGAGAGTAGCTTGAACTCAAGGACTAATGAGAAAGTGTGTGTGTGTGCATGTGTGTGTGTCTCTCTGTGTTTGTTTTCACCTCTCCCACGTGACAATGTCTTTCTCATTCTCTTTTTCTCTCATCTTTTACTATAATATTTTTTTATCATATTAATCCCAGGAAGTAACAAATCTCTGTGAGCACACAAGCAATTATAGGTAATTCTCTCTACACCCCCTTATCAATTTTCACTTCTCCCTTCTCTTCCTCTCCCTGTAAGTGCAGGTACATGTGGATGCAGGTGTGTGTAAGTGCAGGTACATGTGGAAACAGGTGTGTGTGTAAGTGCAGGTACATGTGGATACAGGTGTGTGTGTACGTGCAGGTACATGTAGAAACAGGTGTGATTGATTCTGTCGGCATTATAAACTCTCACCAACAGGGGGAGCCAGAGTTGTGCATCTCACAGTGGTGTGATGACAGTGGGCATGTGCAAAATTGAGAATGGCAATTACCTCTAAAAACTTAATTGGGAAGTTTGACTTTGTCATAATTGGATCATAATTTAGCATAATAGAAAACTGCATGTTTTCCTGCACAGATACTGTAACTTCAATGCATTGTATTTTAACAAAAATGTTAACATCCAAAGATTACATAGCATTGCATCCAGTGCACAAGGCAATCAAACTTTATTTATATAGCACCTTTCATACAAGCAAATGCAGTTCAAAATGCTTTCCGTAAAATGCAAATGTCATCGACAACAAGGGATGTATGACAAGAATAAAAATGTAAAACAATAAAACAGTGGGGACAAGTGGCCATCAAAATGCAAAATTTAATTTAAAAAAAAATGCTGAAATAAATGGATAGATTAAAAAAAGTAATGAAAGTTCCCAGATACAAAACAGAACATCTGAAAATAGCCATGCTGAAAAGGTACGTTTTGAGCTCACATTTAAAAATATCAAGACATTCAGCTGCTCTTTGGTCTTCAGGGAGGCTATTCCTGCAACTATGAGCATAACATCTAACTGCTGCCTCGCCAAAGGTTTTCGTTCTGCAGTTTGGGGCAGTTAAAAGGTTGCTTCGAGAGGACCTGTGGGGTATTCCTGATTCATAAATTAATATTGCTATTATAGGAATCAAAGTTCAATTCAGAATCTAACATAAGTCCCAATGAATTTAATTGTGAAGCCAATTTCTCTCTCTGGGCCTTTGCCCCAGTTACTTCTACCTCTGTTTTATCCTGGTTAAGTTGTCGAAAGTTTTCTGCTGTCTAGACAGTATCTAAAATACTTGTGTCACCAGGAGACACGGCAGCATAAAGCTGTGTATCATCAGCATAGCTGTGAAAGGAAATGTCTGATGATACTGCTCAAGGGAAGCATATAGAGATCAAAAAGCAGTGGCCCTAAAATTGATCCTTGAGGAACACCACAGATTAACTCTGATTAATCTGTGTTAATACATGTTAATACATCTGATGAATACATTAGTATTTGCGGATCATTATATTTAAAGACATTGTTTACATACACAGTTGATTAAAAGACACAATTTAAATACACAGGTAATGATTAAACTGTGTTTATCTCCATCTGTAATAATTGTAAGATAAGAAAATAAAACATCAGTCAAGTATTTTACTCTCCAACAAATAAGAAATAAATGATCTTGTGAGTTACAAGCAACAACTTGCAAACTAGCTTTATTTCTCTGTGAAACATTGCGATGGTCATGGCATCCATTTCCATGAAAAACTACTGAAATGAAACAAATTTGCTTTTAAATAAATAATAAAAAAACATTTTTAATTGCGTTTAACTATTGTTTTATAAAATCAGTAAGGCACCAGTGTTCTTGGAATGAACATCAGTAAGCTTGAGCAGGTAATATGGCCGTATTCATTATGCATGTGTTTATAATGAGCTGCTTTAGCTTTGCTCTACCAGGAGAAGATTTATCTACCTTTTCCGTAAACAGGAAATCAATCACCAGGAAAAGAGAAACAGCCTTGTCATTCATTCTGAGTCATTCAAGTTGGATTTCTCATTCATTTTTGAAAGGAAAAGCAAAGCCCTTCTCTATTATTGCCACAATTTTTGCAGCACCAAATGTAAGATCCCCACCTACAGCGCCACGCTGTGCTGTGCTTTCAGCTCCAGATGGTTCTGTGCTCTCGGCTCCAGATGGTGCTGTGCTCTCTGCTCCAGATGGTGCTGCGCTCTCAGCTCCAGATGGTGCTGTGCTCTCGGCTCCAGATGGTGCTGTGCTCTCTGCTCCAGATGGTGCTGCGCTCTCAGCTCCAGATGGTGCTGTGCTCTCTGCTCCAAATGGTTCTGTGCTCCCAGCTCCAGATGATGTCATGCTCTCTGCTCCAGATGGTTCTGTGCTCTCGGCTCCAGATGATGTGATGCTCTCTGCTCCAGATGGTTCTGTGCTCTCGGCTCCAGATGATGTCATGCTCTCTGCTCCAGATGGTTCTGTGCTCTCAGCTCCAGATGGTGCTGTGCTCTCTGCTCCAGAGGGTGCTGTGCTCTCGGCTTCAGATGGTGCTGTGCTCGCTGCTCCAGATGGTGCTGTGCTCTCTGCTTCAGAGGGTGCTGTGCTCTCGGCTTCAGATGGTTCTGTGCTCTCTGCTCCAGATGGTTCTGTGCTCTCGGCTCCAGATGATGTCATGCTCTCTGCTCCAGATGGTTCTGTGCTCTCAGCTCCAGATGGTTCTGTGCTCTCTGCTCCAGACGGTGCTGTGCTCTCAGCTCCAGACGGTGCTGTGCTCTCAGCTCCAGATGGTGCTGTGCTCTCTGCTCCAGAGGGTGCTGTGCTCTCGGCTTCAGAGGGTGCTGTGCTCACTGCTCCAGATGGTTCTGTGCTCACTGCTCCAGATGGTGTTGGGATCCCAGCTTCTGATGGTGTTGGGTTCCTAGCTCCAGATGATGTTGGGTTCCCAGCTCCAGATGATGTTGGGTTCCCAGCTCCAGATGGTGTTGGGTTCCCAGCTCCAGATGATGTTGGGTTCCCAGCTCCAGATGGTGTTGAGTTCCCAGCTTCAGGTGATGTTGGATTCCCTGCTCCGGACTGTGATTCAGCTTTCGTCAACTGTTCCTCACACCATAAACGTCTCCTCTTCGAGCACTTCTTTGCATACCTCCTTGCGAGCTTCTCTCTGTCTTCCTCCAGCTGTGACATGTACATCTCCTTGTACCGATCTGCAGGTGATTGGCAGCAGCAAGCCCAGCACAGGTAGAGCAAATATGGCAGCACAAATACAGCAACCGCAGTCAATCCCCATATCTGCATAAGGAGGAATCAGGACAGAAATAATTTTAAATGAGGTAAATCCAGAGCTGTTTATTTTAATCAGCTTTTCCCTGTGTAATCATAAATAACTATCACTGTTGATTCAGCCCTCTATTGTCCTTTTTAGGTCAATTTCTTTTGTTTTCAGAAGGTTTTTTTACAATGTTTTTCTTCTTCCAAAAATGTCATTTGTAATTTTCTATAAACAGCTGACAAACTGAAGTACCAGGAGCATATCGGCAATTGGCTTTCAAAATGCTGTAGAAGAGAAGAGTTTTTAGAAATTATGCTTCTGATTTCATTCTACTGCATGTTAATACATGTTTTGCAGTGGGCAAAAAGATGAACGGGATAGGAAGATATATTGTTTCTATAAGGACAATCAATACAATTTTTTTAAATTAAAAAATTCTGAACGATGAAAAGGTTACAGGTTTCAGTAAAGGAAAGGGGCTGCTGTTGATACATACTTTGGATCTCATCATGCCGTGCACCATTTCCGGATCCTTCATATCCACAGTTGTCATTGTACTGTTGCATTTGCTGTACAGTGCACAGCCCGCATACTTTCCATCAATCAGAAGAATCACGCACCAGCAAAAGGCTGGGTACAGTGGCTTGCAGAAAGAGAAAAAACGTTTGCAACAACTTATACACTTTTTACAGCAGCCTGTAGCATTATTATCCCCACTGTTCTCTCCACGGCACTTGCAGATCTCCATAAAGATGTTGCTCTTCCTGAGGGAACAGGCAAACGCGGTGAAGGCAGCAGCTGGTACTGTGAAGTACATGACGACAAAACAAATCCTGAACTTGTTACATTCGCAGATAAAAACTGGTTCCATCAGCAGCTCAGTAATCTGGAGCAGAATCGCCATGGTGATGTTCTGGACTAAATACATGAACTTCACACCGAGTTTTAAGAAGGCCCAATCCATCTTTATATTTTTCTTTCAGTTTCCTCTTTATAGTGGATGACCTGTGTCCTGTGTGTCTGTCTGCCAGCTCAATGCCCGTAAATCTAAACAACCCGATGAGCCTTTTATTTGCTTTAATGTTCTCATGTGGGGGTGTGTCAGAGCAGGGAAACATTTGCTCAGACACGCCTTCACGCACACAAATGCATTTTTGTGGCTCCCTCTCTCCAGTATCAGAAGATACTGGCACCTCCTCCTCAGGTCCCTCAAAAAACTGAAAAAGGTCACTGCTCTATGACACCGCCCCCTGTTGGGCTATCCCTCCTCTGCCAACCAGATGTCAGGGTCTGTCTGAGCAAAGACTCAGTAGCCAGTTTTCTTTAGAGAAAAATAGGTTTTATTTACCCCTTTTTTTCATGACACTTGTTACATGTTGCCCCATCCCAGCACTTTTTGGTAATTTGTATTTGTCCTAATACTGTAGCTTATTCTTCTGCCTAGTTGGCTTTGCAGAGGTTAGGTTTGAATAGTGTTCACTGTGTGAACTAAACTGTGTTCTTGGCTAGAAATAGCTGTACAAAATAAGTACTGTACCTTACTGAACCTGTGTTTAGCAGTTGTCTATGACCATGAAATGCACTTTTTGTACGTCGCTTTGGAGAAAAGTGTCTGCCAAATAAATGTAATGTAATGTACCCAAAGTGTGACTATTTACTAAATTAAATTCAGCTCACATGTATTGAGACAAAAATTTAAAAAAAATCTAAAGAACAAGCTAAATGCAAAATAACAAAATTCTAAATGATTTGTCTGCAAAATGCAAATGGTGTCATTGCAAATATTATGCATTTTACATGTCTGTAAAATTTTTCATTTTCAGTAAAGCAGTAACATGCAGTTTTGTATTCAGTTTGGTTTTTTAATATAATTCCATTTATGTAGGGTTCCTAGACATCAGTTAGCACTCTCATTATACTGCAAGCATGGACTTAAATGTTTTCAGTAAACAGCTTAGTCAAATGTTGTTAATTCTAAAACAGGTTTCTTATGCATGAGCAGGCATCAGCCCAAAGCACATAAATACATGGCCCAGCAACGCCATATATGCACGTGTGGGGATTTCAATTTCTGAAACATGCAGTCCTTTATTGATCCAGATTTCCCCCGCATGTTTACAGCCTTTGGGTGAGATTAAGTATTTATCAAATGTAATTAAATAATACCGGACTTGAGCTAGATCTATTTGTGCAGTTAATCTACAGCAGAATAGGCCTACACGAAAATGCAGTGTAAGTGTAATTATAACATTATTTATTAACTCCTTAAACCACCAATTTGTGTCATAAAACAGACCCTTAAATCTCCGTTGGATAACTCTTATTTCTGAATGTAGGATCATTTCTTTTTGTTATATAGCAAGTCTCTACTTGCTACTCTTAAATATGTACAATTGAAAGACAACAAAAAACAGTAAAACCAGGTTTGTGTTACATTTTGCTACATTGTGGCTGTTTCTTCTTCACCAACGGTAGTCACTGCTGGAAACACTGAAATGGGGCGCAGTGCACGCTGGGTACTGTAGTTGTAATGTTTCAAACGCTATCCGTAAAACTGCAACTTCTTGCCATACTTCATTCCAATGACGGTGAAAGTGAAAGTGCGCTTACTGGGGATTCTAAAGTACCCAGAACTTTTAGTCCCAGGAACTACTTTTCAAGGAACTAAAAGGTTCCTTCAGCCCATGGTTGTCTGCGTTTCCACCGCGGTATAAAGTCCCGCGAAGATTAGGCAAATTAGCCCACTGACGTATGAAAAAGCGACGTTGTCGTCGGTCCATCTGTCCTATGATTTCTTCTGTGACCCCATACTACCACCGAAGTAGCCTACATTATTTTCTAATAACCGGGACAGCCCGGAGGGGTTTATTCCACTTATATACAACGGGTTACCAACAATGACTATATAATGGTTACTTTTGTATTTATTGATTTTTATCGATTTAATCACCTGGAATTGAAATATTCTTCTGCAGCCGTTTGGGCATATTTTACCGTTGTCAAGCAAAATTGTCGTTGGTAGTTGAACTTGGACCGTTGTTATGCAACAAATAGGATATAACAGGCCAATAGTCAGATTGTAACGGTTTTATATATCCTCTCAAACACATTCATTATGTTTTTATGCGAACATTCACTTTCATGTCTTGACATCCGAGGCGACAGAATGCATTCACATTTCCAATATAACTGGCAACAACAGCAGAAAACATGGACACGTTGTAAAAAATTTGCTGTTTGATTACTTTCTCATCGTCAATTCCATATAGGCTAATCGCAAAATGACAAGAATAGAACGAAAACTCGGACTTGCGTGAAAATTTAAATTAGCAGTGGTACAGCCACCGTTTGCTTTCCTTCGAAGTTACTGCTAGCCGAGCAGCGAAGTGTGCCCTCCAGATGCGAACCATGCACCATAAATTAGTCCATAGTCTTCCTGGGCTTTTTGCGGAATTGAAGAATGGCAGAGTAAAATTACGGCAGTCTGAAAAAGCTAAAGGGAGGATTACTAGAATTAACCTGTTATTTTACCCCTGACAAAAAGTGCGGAAGGTGATTTCCAGTTTGCTTTTACTGTATCACCAATGTGAATTACGCAGAACTACCGCATACCTCACATAACTGTATCAAACGTTTTGAGTCAATTACAACGGGCTAACAAAGAAAATCCGGAAGAATATATTCAGCAACCAAATTAATCCGTTTGAATGATTTGGTACGTAATATGCTGTCCCAGCACGAATGCTTAGCATTTTATAAAATGAATACTAAAGCAAGAAAAGAACAGAAGAGCACACGTTATAATTCCAAGACGTTGGCAGGCTATAACCAAAAATAGGCTACTGCGCCGCATAACATACAAGTTTGATTTGAAGTTATTATGAAAATAAATCGGTTTGCAGCTGCATATTTTTAAACATGGCGGTTGAAAATAAAACACTGCAAGTAGTCGACCAATCAGAAATTTTCAGCGCTTGCGCCCCACCCCGAAGGTTCTGGTACTTTTGGAAAATACTACCCCCCGAGCAAGAACTTTTTTAGGGGTAAAATAAAGCCCCCGGAACTAAATTTAGACCCTAGTTCCTGCGGTGGAAACGCACTGAGTTCCTCAAAAGGTTCTTAGTTCCGGGGTAAAGTTCCTGCGGTGGAAACGCGGCTTAAGGGTATTTCCATGCAGGGACAAGTGCAATTGAGGACAAAGTGAGGCCTAAATCGACGTGAATAGCGCTATTCTAACATGTTACGTGTTGTTTTTAATGTTCGTGCAACAAAATAGAAACGTTTCTATTTATATATTCTACGCTGTTATAACTGTTGGAATGCAGCAGTATTGGTTTACAACCAATACAAAACCGACAGTTATTCTCAAACTGCGTTTGATACATCGGAGTTCATGACACTTTGGTAGGCTGTTTGTCACCTGCTTTAATAGTTTGTAGCCTGATCAGTCAGATCATGGCAAAAAATATAATTAGTTGTTATAAGCATAGTTATATGCATAGTTATTTATAAACGTATTACGTTTTATCTTATAGTTATATATAATGTTAATTTACTTTTATTTTTTATAATTTATTAATGCTAAACATAATAATTTATTGTTTTAATTGGTTGCAGTGTCATCAAATTAAAAGAAAACAATTTAATTTAACCATTTCAGTTCTCTGAGCATAATCCCACCAAGTACTCTGCTGATACTGTATTTTTATACAATGCAAAGCAATGGTATTTCCTGTTGACATGGCTCTATGATGTGGTTACACCATACAACATATGCTTGCAGTTTAAGATGATATACCTGAACTGACACTTTTGGTTTTGGAGATATACTCAAGTGAGCACATGTATTTAGTAAGCAAAAATTATAGGGCGTTGCAGCTAATCCATATTTCATGCAAGCCTAAGCTTGACCTTTGACATGACATGTTACGTGGGTTATCTATTGGATATACCTGTTTAACTGGTAAAAAAAAAAACAAAAAAAAAAAAAACTGTGGGTCAAGGAAAAAAAATGTCAAAATCACATAAGAGCTCAAAGAGTTAATGGCTTTAGCCAACATGAGCCTGATTAAAATGTGGAACCAAACACATCGAATTCACCTTGCTTGCTAGTTGATTTAATTAATAACAGTAGATCCTACACATCTTAGTTAATTTTTTGAACTATCTATCTTATCTTTCTGTCTTTCTCTATGACATATTCTCAGATAAAGTTAAACAAAAATGCTTTGATAGATTCCATATGTGTCACTATGGATGAGGGTATGGATGGGCAGAGGTGTGGAGGGGAGGTGGTGTCTACAACAGCGCCTCCTGCTGGACTATTCTTCCACTGCCACCAAGTTGTGAGGCTGTGTCTGAGCAGAGAAGACTCAGTTTTCTTTAGGAAAAAAATGGTTTATTTACGCGAAATGTAACTATTTACAGAATTAAGAAACGTCCAGAACACATTTAAGAATAACAAACACAGGCAAAGGTGTACAAATTCAGTGAAGATACATAAAGACTGAGATTGCCAGTGCATCATAGATATGCCATAGCATGATTATATTATACTATTTTCAAGTAAGAAATCCTGCATAGTATCCCTACACTGTCTGTCTGACAGTTTAGGCCTACACAGACATCTGCAATGGGAATGTGGTTTTAATCTGCCTTCACACATGCAAAGATACTAAAATACTGCATGTTCAAGAAACAAGTAACGTGAGACTGGATATTGTCATTTCATGAAAATAAAATATATTTTGTGTAGATTGCATTACATTTTTAAAATATAAAATGATAATGACATTTTAATACAATATTTTTAAATAATGAAATATCATTATCAGTGGTGGCTGGTGAGAATTGTCGTAGTCTGGCCTGTTCACATAGAATGATATAGCAGGGAGATGAATGGGTGGAAGAGAAAAACAACATAGTCTGTTTCTATGACTTCTGAAGGGAGGTATAAAATGGATTTTGATGGTTCTGAAGTCTCAATACAGATCATAATTATTTTCCAAATGGCAAAATCAGCACTTGATATGAAAGTGGACTAAGGCTCATTCACAACAAATATTCATAATTGTTTTATTTAGGTATTTAGGTTCCCTGCACCTGCCTTTTGAAAGTGCAAAGAACAATATACACAGTGTAAAAGAGCATTATTATTTGACTTGAGCAAATATGAAAATAAATTGCTTGCTTCTGTGGCCAATGTGGGTTGAAAAGTGGAAGCAAAGAACAATATACAATGTAAATACACAATATAAAAAAACCACTAATATTGATAGCACAAAAATATTAATATTCTTATAGAATAGATGTTTGTTTTAATCAGCTATGTCATTGTAATCATCAGTAAATGTCATGGCTAATTGAGCACTTAACTGCCCTTATTCAGTAAATGTATTGTTTTTAGATGGTTTCTGACAATGTTGTTGTTCTTCTTTTTTATAAGCATCATAAAAGCAGAAGTAATAGGAGCATTTTGGAATTTGAATTTCAAGCTGCTGTAGAAACAGTTTTGAGAAATTATGCTTATGATTTTAGTCTGCTGAATGTTAATACACAGTGGGCAAAAAGACAAACAGGTGGGGATGTTTCCAGAAAAATCACAATTAAAACAAACATTTTTTTAAATAAAAAATTCTGAAATATGAAAAGGTTGCTATAAAGTGAAGCAGCTGATGTCGATACATACTTTAGATCTCATAATGCCGCGCATCATTTCTGGATCCTTCGTGTCCACAATGGTCATTGTACTGTTGTATTTGCTGTACAGTCCACAGGCCAAATACATTCCATCAATCAGAAGAATAACAACCCCACAAAAGGCTAGGTACAGTGTCTTGCAGTAAGACAGACGAAGTTGACAGTTCCACAGGCAACAAGGGGACTTTGTACACTTTTTACAGCAGCCTGTAGTATTATCGCCCCCAGCATCACTGCTTGCACTTGAATCTCCTGTAGTATTATCACCCCCAGCATCACTGCTTGCACCTGTATCTCCCGTAGCATTATTGCCCCCAGCATCACTGCTTGCACCTGTATCTCCTGTAGTATTATTGCCCCCAGCATCCCTGCTTGCACCTGTATCTCCTGTAGCATTACTGCCTCCAGCATCACTGCTTGCACCTGTATCTCTTGTCACATTATTGTCCCCAGCATCCCTCCTTGACCTGTATCTCTTGTAGCATTATTGCCCCCAGCATCACTGCTTGCACTTGTATTCTCTGTAGCATTATTGCCCCCAGCATCACTGCTTGCACTTGTATTCTCTGTAGCATTATTGCCCCCAGAATCACTGCTTGCACTTGTATCTCCTGTAGCATTACTGCCCCCAGCATCACTGCTTGCACCTGTATCTCCTGTAGCATTATTGCCCCCAGCAAAATTGCTTGCACCTGTATCTCTTGTAGCATTATTGCCCTCAGCATCCCTGCTTGCACTTGTATTCTCTGTAGCATTATTGCCCCCAGCATCACTGCTTGCACCTGTATCTCCTGTAGCATTATTGCCCCCAGCATCACTGCTTGCACTTGTATCTCCTGTAGCATTACTGCCCCCAGCATCACTGATTGCACCTGTATCTCCTGTAGCATTATTGCCCCCAGCATCACTGCTTGCACCTGTATCTCCTGTAGCATTATTGCCCCCAGCAAAATTGCTTGCACCTGTATCTCTTGTAGCATTATTGCCCACAGCATCCCTGCTTGCACTTGTATTCTCTGTAGCATTATTGCCCCCAGCATCACTGCTTGCACTTGTATCTCTTGTAGCATTATTCCCCCCAGCATCCCTGCTTGCACCTGTATCTCCTGTAGCATTACTGCCCCCAGCATCACTGCTTGCATCTGTATCTCTTGTAGCATTATTGCCCCCAGCATCACTGCTTGCACCTGTATCTCCTGTAGCATTATTGCCCCCAGCATCACTGCTTGCACTTGTATTATCTATAGCATTATTGCCCCCAGCATCCCTGCTTGCACTTGTATCTCTTGTAGTATTATTGCTCCCAGCATCCCTGCTTGGACCTGTATCTCCTGTAGCATTACTGCCCCCAGCATCACTGCTTGCATCTGTATTTCTTGTAGCATTATTGTCCCCAGCATCCCTGCTTGCACTTGTATTCTCTGTAGCATTATTGCCCCCAGCATCACTGCTTGCACTTGTATCTTCTGTAGCATTATTGCCCCCAGCATCCCTGCTTGCACCTGTATCTCCTGTAGCATTATTGCCCCCAGCATCACTGCTTGCACCTGTAACTCCTGTAGCATTATTGCCCCCAGTATCACTGCTTGCACTTGTATCTCCTGTAGCATTATTGACCCCAGCATCACTGCTTGCACCTGTATCTCCTGTAGCATTACTGCCCCCAGCATCACTGTTTGCACCTGTATCTCTTATGGCATTATTGCCCCCAGCATCACTGCTTGCACCTGTATCACCTGTAGCATTATTGCCCCCAGCATCACTGCTTGCACCTGTATCTCTTGTCGCATTATTGTCCCCAGCATCATTGCTTGCACCTGTATCTCCTGTAGCATTATTGCCCCCAGCATCACTGCTTGCACCTGTATCTCTTGTCGCATTATTGTCCCCAGCATCCCTGCTTGCACCTGGATTCTCTGTAGCTCTAGGACCCTCATTGTTCTCTCCACAGCACTTGCAGATCTCCATAAAGATGTTGCTCTTCCTGAGGGACAAGGCAAACGCGGTGAAGGCAGAAGCTGGTATTGTGATGTACATGACGACGAAACAAACCCTGAACTCATTATATCTGCACATACAAATTGGTTCCATCAGCAGCTCAGTCATCTGGAGCAGACAAGGTGATATTCTGGACGAAATACACAAACTTCACACCGAATTTTAAGAAGGACCAATCCATTTTTATATTTATCTTTCTGTTTCCTCTTTATAGTGGATGACCTGTATCCTGTGTGTCTGTCTGCCAGCTCAATGCCAGTAATTTAAACAACCCGATGAGCATTTTATGTGCTTACACACACACACACACACACACACACACACACATATATATATATATACTGTGTGTATAGTTTGAGGACATGCCTAAGCAGACTCTGCTGGAACATGCTATGAAACATCAGGCACTTTTGCTGCCGTGTTGTGGCCTCTCTTCAGTAACGAAAGATACTGGCCCCTCCTCCTCTCATGTCTCCAAAAATGGTCTTCAACAGCGCCTCCTGCTGGACTATCCCTCCACTGGCAAGTTGTGAGGCTGTTTGAGCAGAGAAGACTCAGTAAAACAGTAATATATGCTTTTAGTTTCAGACGGCTTTTTTCAGTGTTCAGTTTGGGTTTATATTATAATTCCATCTGGCACTAGGAGAGTAGCTTGAACTCAAGGACTAATGAGAAAGTGTGTGTGTGCATGTGTGTGTGTCTGTGTGTGTGTCTCTCTGTGTTTGTTTTCACCTCTCCCACGTGACAATGTCTTTCTCATTCTCTTTTTCTCTCATCTTTTACTATAATATTTTTTTATCATATTAATCCCAGGAAGTAACAAATCTCTGTGAGCACACAAGCAATTATAGGTAATTCTCTCTACACCCCCTTATCAATTTTCACTTCTCCCTTCTCTTCCTCTCCCTGTAAGTGCAGGTACATGTGGATGCAGGTGTGTGTAAGTGCAGGTACATGTGGAAACAGGTGTGTGTGTAAGTGCAGGTACATGTGGATACAGGTGTGTGTGTAAGTGCAGGTACATGTAGAAACAGGTGTGATTGATTCTGTCGGCATTATAAACTCTCACCAACAGGGGGAGCCAGAGTTGTGCATCTCACAGTGGTGTGATGACAGTGGGCATGTGCAAAATTGAGAATGGCAATTACCTCTAAAAACTTAATTGGGAAGTTTGACTTTGTCATAATTGGATCATAATTTAGCATAATAGAAAACCGCATGTTTTCCTGCACAGATACTGTAACTTCAATGCATTGTATTTTAACAAGAATGTTAACATCCAAAGATTGCATAGCATTGCATCCAGTGCACAAGGCAATCAAACTTTATTTATATAGCACCTTTCATACAAGCAAATGCAGTTCAAAATGCTTTCCGTAAAATGCAAATGTCATCGACAACAAGGGATGTATGACAAGAATAAAAATGTAAAACAATAAAACAGTGGGGACAAGTGCCCATCAAAATGCAAAATTTAATTTAAAAAAAAAATGCTGAAATAAATGGATAGATTAAAAAAAGTAATGAAAGTTCCCAGATACAAAACAGAACATCTGAAAATAGCCATGCTGAAAAGGTACGTTTTGAGCTCACATTTAAAAATATCAAGACATTCAGCTGCTCTTTGGTCTTCAGGGAGGCTATTCCTGCAACTGTGAGCATAACATCTAACTGCTGCCTCGCCAAAGGTTTTCGTTCTGCAGTTTGGGGCAGTTAAAAGGTTGCTTCGAGAGGACCTGTGGGGTATTCCTGATTCATAAATTAATATTGCTATTATAGGAATCAAAGTTCAATTCAGAATCTAACATAAGTCCCAATGAATTTAATTGTGAAGCCAATTTCTCTCTCTGGGCCTTTGCCCCAGTTACTTCTACCTCTGTTTTATCCTGGTTAAGTTGTCGAAAGTTTTCTGCTGTCTAGACAGTATCTAAAATACTTGTGTCACCAGGAGACACGGCAGCATAAAGCTGTGTATCATCAGCATAGCTGTGAAAGGAAATGTCTGATGATACTGCTCAAGGGAAGCATATAGAGATCAAAAAGCAGTGGCCCTTAAATTGATCCTTGAGGAACACCACAGATTAACTCTGATTATTCTGTATTAATACATATTAATACATCTGATGAATACATTAGTATTTGTGGATCATTATATTTAAAGACATTGTTTACATACACAGTTGATTAAAAGACATGATTTAAATACACAGGTAATGTTTAAACTGTGTTTATCTCCATCTGTAATAATTGTAAGATAAGAAAATAAAACATCAGTCAAGTATTTTGCTCTCCAACAAATAAGAAAGAAATGATCTTGTGAGTTACAAGCAACAACTTGCAAACTAGCTTTATTTCTCCGTGAAACATTGCGATGGTCATGGCATCCATTTCTATGAAAAAACTACTGAAATGAAACAAATTTGCTTTTAAATGAATAATAAAAAACATTTTTAATTGCGTTTAACTATTGTTTTATAAAATCAGTAAGGCACAAGGGTTCTTGAAATGAATATCAGTAAGCTTGGGCAGGTAATATGGCCGTATTCATGATGCATGTGTTTATAATGAGCTGCTTTAGCTGTACGCTACCTGGAAAAGATGTGAGAAACCGTAAACAGGAAGTCAATCACCAGGAAAGCAGCCTTGTCAATCATTCTGAAATTTGAGTTGGATTTTTAATTCGACGTTTATTTTAAATCGAAAAATCAAAACACTTCTTGATTGTGTTAACGGTTGTTTCTGCATCTAATTCATTTGGTTCAGGATCTCCTCCACTTGCAGCTCCGAGCTGTGGTTCAGCTTTCTTCAACTCTTCCTCACACCATGCACGTCTCCTCTCCGAGCACTTCTTTGCATACGTCCTTGCGAACTCCTCTCTGTCTTCCTCCAGCTGTGACATGTACATCTCCTCGTACCGATCTGCATCGCTTCGGCACCAGCAAACCAAGTACGGGCAGATGAAATACAGCAGCGCAAAAACACCAACCACAGTCAATCCCCATATCTGTGTGAGAGGGAGGAATCAGGTCAGAAATCATTTAAAATGAGGTAAGTCCAGAGCTGTTTGTTTTAATCAGCTATGCCCTGTGTAATCATAAATAAATATCACTGCCAGTACAGCCCCCAAAAGTGCTGTGAGAATCACAGCACTTGGGATTTGAGCTGCTGTAGAAGGAGTATTGAGAAATTCTGCTTCAGAATTCAGTCTCCCTGCATGTTGGTACGGGTTTCACAGTGTGCAAAAAGGGAAACAAATCCAGATGGTGTTGTGTTTCCACAGGACCAATCTTAATCAAAACATACATTTGGAAATAAAAGAACCATAAAAAAGTTACAGGTTTCAGTAAAGGAAAGGGGCTGCTATTGATACATACCTTTGATCTCATCATGCCGTGCACCATCTCTGGATCCTTCGTGTCCACAATCGTCATTGTACTGTTGCATTTGCTGTACAGTGCACAGCCCGCATACTTTCCATCAATCAGAAGAATCACGGCCCAGCAAAACGCTGGGTACAGTGTCTTGCAGAAAGAGAGAAGAAGTCGACATGTCTTCTGGCAACAACGGGACTTTTTACAGCAATCTATAGCAGTATTGCCCCCAGCATCACTGCTTGCACCTCTATCTCCTGTAGCATTATCGTCCCTAGCATCACTGCTTGCACCTGTATCTCCTGTAGCATTATTATCCCCACTGTTCTTTCCACAGCACTTGCAGATCTCCATGAAGATGTTGCCCTGCCTGAGGGACCAGGCAAACACGGTAAAGGCAGAAGCTGGTATTGTGAAGTACATGACGACAAAACAAACCCTGAACTCACTACATTCGCAGATAAAAACAGGTTCCATCAGCAGCTCAGTAATCTGGAGCAGAATCGCCACGGTGATGTTCTCGATTAAATACATGAACTTCACACCAAGTTTTAAGAAGGACCAATCCATCTTTATCTTTTAATCTCTTTATAGCGGATGTTCTGTATCCTGTGTGTCTGTCTGCCAGCTCAATGCCAGTAAATCTAAACAATGCCCTGTGCCTGTAACTGTGTGCCAGCTTACAGCAATGCCTCTAAATTGAAACTACCCAATCAGCCTTTTGCTGTGGTTTTCTGGTTCTCAAGGTACAGCATCCTGTCACAGAGCTTAGCTATGTGTCCATCAGACCCTGTATTATTCTGCAAGATGCGACCCCCACAGTCTGTGGCAGGATGTCATGCCCATCATGCTATGAGAAAAAAAAAAACTTCCAAAATGTGATGCTGACTGGTCTGAATATGGCAGATACTCTGTGTGCATGTATTCTATCTGTTTGGCCACAAGTTTACTGACTTAGCCAGTGATTTACTGTGTGAACTAGGCTTGATGTTCACGGCTATGGATGACTGAGTACTTGTACTATGTACTGGTACTATGGAACCTTGGGTACCTTTATTATGTTTGTCTACTGTCTGTGTTGTTTCTGAATTGTGTGTCAAGATGGATGACTCGTCTACTGCAAACCAAATCTACCTGCGGGTACAAATTACATTACATTACATTACATTTATTTGGCAGACGCTTTTATCCAAAGCGACGTACAAAAAGTGCATTTCATGGTCATAGACAACTGCTAAACACAGGTTCAGTAAGGTACAATACTTATTTTGTACAGCTATTTCTAGCCAAGAACACAGTTTAGTTCACACAGTGAACACTATTCAGACCTAACCTCTGCAAAGCCAACTAGGCAGAAGAATAAGCTACAGTATTAGGACAAATACAAATTACCAAAAAGTGCTGGGATGGGGCAACATGTAACAAGTGTCATGAAAAAAAGGGGGGGGGGGATTTAGAGTGAAGTATACAGCGTGGTGGTGGTTAGTCTAGGTATAGTCTGAAGAGATGAGTCTTCAGGCCACGGCGGAAGAAGGGTAGTGAGGGGGAGGTTCGGAGAGGGACGGGGAGTTCGTTCAAAGTAAGGAGGTCTTGCACGGGAAGAAGAGCAGCTCAGTTTTGTTGAGGTTGAGCTTCAGATGGTGGCTGGCCATCCAGGTGGACATGTCAGCCAGGCAGGAAGAGATCTTATCATTGACCTGTGTGGCTGAGGGGGGGAAAGAAAAGAAGAGTTGTGTGTCATCTGCATAACAATGATAGGAGAAGCCATGTGAATTAATAACTGAACCAAGAGATCTGGGTAAATAAGGTATATATACAAATAAGGTAACCTGACCTGAAAAACCTCAAAACAACAGTCAGTGACATCACAAACAATCTCCACAGAACAGGGGCGAAGGTATCTCAATCAACTGTTTGAAGAAGACTTAGAGAGCAGCAATATAGAGGCTATACCACAAGATGCAAACCACTCATCAGTAGTAAGAATCGGAAGACAAGATTACAATTTGCAAAGAAGTACAGAGATAAGCCACAAAAGTACTGGAACAAAGTTTTATGGACTGATGAGACCAAGATTAACCTCTACCAAAGTGATGGAAAGGCCAAGTGTGGAGAAAGAAGGGATCTGCTCATGATCCAAAACATATAAGCTCATCTGTGAAGCACGGTGGAGGAAGTGTCATGGCTTGGGCTTGCATGGCTGCTTCTGGAGTGGGCTCACTAATCTTTATTGATGATGTAACTCATGATGGTAGCAGCAGGATGAATTCAGAAGTCTACAAAAACATTTTGTCTGCCAACTTACGGAGAAATACATCCAAACTAATTGGGAGGAACTTCATCATGCAGCAAGACAATGACCCAAAACACACTGCCAACACAACAAAGGACTTCATTAGGGAGAAAAAGTGGAAGGTTTTAGACTGGCCAAGTCAATCACCAGACCTCAACTGAATTGAGCATGCATTTCACCTCCTGAAGAGGAGATTGAAGGGAAAACATGCCCAAAACAAACAACAACTGAAAGAGGCTGCAGTAAAAGCCTGGAAAAGCATCACAAAAGAGGAATGCAACAGTTTGGTGATGTCAATGGGTCGCAGGCTTGATGCAGCTATTGCAAGCAAGAGATATGCTACCAAATATTAAGTGTTATTTGCTTTCATTTACTTAAATACTCTCTGTTCCAATACTTTTGCTCATCTAAAAATTGGGTGGTCTGATACTTACTTAGGCCTCATCATGCCAAGTGGCACATAAGTCCTCCACAAGGTCCCTCCATCTATTTTGGGTTTTTCTTGTGAAGGTTTCTGTAACAATTTGGGTTTTCCAGTATGGTGTCATTAGCACCACGCCTAACCCCCATCCTGGAGGACCAGTTTGCTGTTGTTCATCTGGACTCACCTGAAACCAATCCGGTATGGCTGGACCAACCGCCATAGCTCTCAGGGTCACTGAGACACACAAGCCTCTCCACCACGACAAGGTCACAGCAAAAGGAGAAGAATTATATATATATATATATATATATATATATATATATATATATATATATACAAAGCAAAGAAAAAAAAACAAAAAAAAAACATTCTTCACTTTGAGCAAATATGAAAATGAAAGTATGCTTGCTGCTGTAGACAATACAGGTCTGTCCTGTGTGTGTCTCTTGAAAGTGGAAGCAAAAAACAATATACACAATATTAAAAAGTAAAACTAGTGATAGAACAAAAACATTGATATTCTTCGAGAATACTGACTTTAATAAACGTACTCTTATTGAGAAGTGCAGTGCTGTCCAGGCATATTAGACAGCGGCAGTATGCAGTGCAGAACATGTTTTTGTACGTCTCTCCTCAGATGCATTTCCTTCAATCGAGCATGTGACGGGTATCGCTAACTCTCACTGTAGATCTTTCTTTTTTTTCTTCTTTATTTTGTCCCTGTTTGAGGGCTTTTCTCCCACTGTGAGTTTTTTAAAAATTTTATTTTACTTCATGTGCTTGCTGTTTGGGGGTTCCTCTGCCTCAGTAATCTGAAGCAAAATCGCCACGGTGATTGTTCTCGATTAAATACATGAACTTAATCTCTTTATGGCTGATGATCTGTGCCCTGTGCCTGTAACTGCACGCTAACTTACAGTAATGCCTCTAAATTGAGCCTTTTGCTGTGGTTTCCTGGTTCTCATGGTACAGCATCCTGCCACAGAGCTTAGTTTTTTCTCCCACTGTGAGTTTTTTTTATATTTTACCTCATGTGCTTGCTATTTGGGGCTTCAGGCTTGTTTTATTCTCTTGCTCTGTTTTACAGTTTTCTCTAAAAAGTGCTATGCAAATGAAATTGACTTGATTTGATATATAGCCCCCCCCCCCCCTCCCATTTCAGGGCACCATATAATATGTTTGGGACACATTGATGAAAGTAGTCTGTAAGTAGTTTTTTGCATATCCTTTGCAAGCAATGAAGTCTGTGATCCATAGACATCACCAGATGCTGAGTATCTTCTCTGGTGATGCTCCACCAGGCCTGTACTGCAGCCATCTTCAGCTTCTGCTTGTTTTGGGGGCTGGTTGTCTTATGTTTTCTTTTCAGCATACAAAGCAAATATTCATTTCGATTCACAACAGGTGAATGACTTAGCCTGTCAAGAATTTTCCTGTTTTTGGCTTTGGAAAAACGCCTTTGTTGCTTTAGCATTATGTTTGGGATCATTGACTTGCTGTAGGATGAAGCACTGTCCAATGAGATTGGAGGCATTTGCTAGAACTTGAGCTGATAAGATGCTTCTGTGCACTTCAGAATCCATACATAGCCTAACCAACACCATGGTGCCCCATCAGTTATGTGGGAATGGAGATTAAATTTCTGAAATCATGGACCATGCAGTGCTTTATTGATCCAAATTTCCCCTGCATGTCGGCTTGCAACCTTTGGGTGAGATTAAGTATTAATCAAATGTAATTAAATAATAGCACCTGACTTCTGCTAGATTGGTTTGTGCAGTCAATCTACAGCAGAGTAGGCCTACATAAAAGTGCAGTGTAAATGTAATTATATCATTATTTATTAACTCCTTAAACCACCAATTGGTGTCATAAAACAGTCCCTCTAATCTCCATAGCATAACTCGTATTTATGAACATAGGATCATTTTTTGTTCGTTATATAGCAAGTCTCTACTAGCCACTCTTAAATATGCGAATTGAAAGTCAATAAAAGGCAGTAAAACCAGGTTTGTGTATGAAAACCCCCGCTATATTTTCGGCTAAATTTCGGCTGTTTCTTCACCAACAGTAGTCGCTGCTGAAAACGCTGAAATGGAGCAGCAAACACACTGGGTACTGTAGTTGTAATATTTTAAACGTCATCCGTGTAATTGCAACTTCTTGCTATACTTCATTCTAATGACGGTGAAAGTGAAAGTGCGCTTACTGGGGAGGGTATTTCCATGCAGGCACAAGTGCAATTGAGGACAAAGTGAGATCTAAATCGACGTGAATAGCGCTATTCTAACATGCTACGTGTTGTTTTTAATGTTCGTGCAACAAAATAGAAACGTTTCTATTTATATATTCTACTATGCTATAACTATTGGAATGCAACCATTGTTTTACATACAATACAAAACCGACAGTTATTCTCAAACTGCGTTTGATACATCGGGGTTCATGTCACTTTGGTAGGCTGTTTGTCACCTGCTTTAATAGCTTGTAGCTTGATCGGTCAGATCATGGCAAAAATATAATTAGTAGCTATATGAATAGTTATTTATAAAGGTATTACGTTTTATCTTATAGTTATATATAATGTTAATTTACTTTTATTTTTTTAAATAATTTATTAATGTTAAACATAGTCATTTATTGTTTTAATTGGTTGCAGTGTCATCAAATTACAAGAAAATAATTTCATTTAACCTTTTCAGTTCTCTGAGCATAATTCCACCAAGTACTCTGCTGATACTGTATTGTTATACAATGCAAAGCAATGGTATTTCCTGTTGACATGGCTCTATGATGTGGTTACACCGTACAACCTATGCTTGCAATGTAAAATGAATAAAATACCTGAACTGACACTTTTGGGTTTTGAGTTTTAGGAAGTACAAAATAATTTTTCCTCCTATTATAGTGCGTTGCAGTTAATCCAAATTTCATCCAGGCCTAAGCTTGACATGTCCTGATAGGTTATGTAAACGAAAAAACTTTAGGTCGTGAAAAAACGTCATAATCACATAAAGGCTCATTAATGGCTTCAGCCAACTTGAGGCTGATTAAAATGTGGAACCAAACACATTGAATTCACCTTGCCAGTTGATTTAATTAACAATAGTAGACCCTACGTATTTTAGTTTTTTTTTTTCAGTTGGGCACGTGAGAGGTACTGCTCACTCTCGCTGGAGTTGCTTTTAAAAATGACACACCTGTCTTTCAGGAAACTCTAATTGGGCATACAGTGTATTTAAAATGCCATTTGAAATGTAACCCACTGGTATTGTTCTGTTTTATGATAATGTCTCCATATATCCTCAGGCGGTATTACAGCGTATTTCAGTGAGAACGAAATTTTATAGTAATGGACAAAATCAGTACTCAAATGTAACGGATCTTCTCAGTGGCTATTGTGCTACACCGAGATTGGCGTCCTCCGAAAATACGTTTCGCTGGAGGTCGCTGTTAACCAATTTAAGCGATTCGCCGTTGAGAACGAGCATATAACATCGCTTTCACTTTGACAGCTCACTCTTGATGAAATGTACGCTACACGAGCTCACGGAAAGATGGAACTTGGAGCGTGGTAAAATGACACTTTTTTTACGTGGATTAGCAAAAAATAACAGGACCACTGTATATTCTTTAGAGGACACAAAGGACGCAAATGTATTGCAGTTAGATGTCTGTTTAGAAACATTCATGATAGCATGATTTGAATGGCAAAGTAAATGTCAAAACAACGTCACCGCCATGGGATTGTCATAAGAATGTATGTCGTATAAGTTTTTTTTTGTGATATTTCCAAACACTATACGGACATGAAGCATTCTGTTTCATTGTCATGTGACTTGGTAAATGGTAAATGGACTTCATTTATATAGCGCTTTTATCCAAAGCGCTTTACAATTGATGCCTTGCATTCATCAGAGCAATTAGGGATTAGGTGTCTTGCTCAGGGACACTTCGACATACCCAGGGTGGGGGATCGAACCGGTAACCCTCCGACTGCCAGACAACCGACAACCCTCCGACTGCCAGACAACCGCTCTTACCTCCTGAGTTATGTCGCCCCTGTCGCGTGAGTCTTGTGAGACTTCCACAAGACTCACACACTCACCAGCCTCACATAAAAAATGGCCAAATATTGGTTGCCATTATAAAATTATGAGAATGATCATCTCTTGTTACTTCAGTGCTCCCATATAACCATGATTAACCTGTCCTTAATTATTTTGAATTAATTTAATTAAGATACGCTTTTTAAAAATTGTACACACTAGGAGGAACTGTATGGCCATGGAGTTCAGGACTGTTTTTTTTTCTTCTTTTTTCCCTTTATTTAATCAGGGAAGGCAAATGGAGGATTGATCTTTTATAACGGTGTCCTGAATTCACAGAAACAGCAGGGGGATAAAAGCAGTTATATATCATTTACGCATCTAAAAGGCATGATTAATTACAAAAATGTCTAATAACAACAACAACAACAATAATAATAATAATAATAATAATAATAATAATAATAATAACCCCAGTTTTAAATGGCAGTTTAAATCCCAGACGGTTGTAAAACCCATGGAGATATGATCATGTGATCAGGAAATATATATATATATATATATATATATATATATATATATGGTTTTGCTCTGTGTTGCATCTGGCTAAGGCCCATAGAGAAAACACAATTAGAATTTTTTTTAATTGAAAGTTTGTCAACATGCATCTTGTACTATAAATTTTCGCCTAACCTAATAACGAAATAACACTTAGTAGGGTTTATAACAAGTTAAAAACCGTTGAGAGCACTTTGACTGGCAAAAAATCCGCCTGTAATTTATTAAAAGCTAGATTGAGGGTGCGGATACATAAATGTCAGTGTAATCTACATAATAAAGAACAGAGCTGTTAGTAACTGATGAGCCAAGATAATTTATGTGCAGTGTGAATAACAATGGGGCAAGATTGAGCCTTGGGGCATGCCCTTTATAACATCAATAAAAGCATTTTCATCAAAACCAACGGGTGTCGACCTAAAATAATTTTGTGGTCTACTGTATCAAAGACTTTATTAACAAGCCAAGGCAGCGTTCTTTCTATCCAGGAAACAGACAATAGCCACGTTTACATGCAGAAAATTTAATCATTCCGAATACATTCATTCCGATTGAAGACTCCAAATGGACGGTTTACCCGCATGTCGATGTGATAAGGTGTGCGCTTACATGCACCAGCATGTAGTCGGATAAAAAAAAATCTTTTTTTGACATGCCCAGAAACTGTGGCTAACTTGATCTGGCATTCAGGTACGCAACACAAATTTCCATGGATATCTCAAAATATGCATCGTATGGTGTGTACAATAGTTGTATTGATAGTGTTCTTACACTGGCTATCAGGCAGAAATGGCAACAGAATACAATTATTCTGTAGTTATTAAACAGGAGTCAATAATTTGGTGGAGTCCATCCATCCATCCATCCATCCATTATCTATACCCACTTATTCCTGAGCGGGGGGGTTAGGGTGCTGGAGCCTATCCCAGCGTGCATTGGGCGAGAGGCAGGACTACACCCTGGACAGGCCGCCAAACTATTGCAGGGCTTCTGTGGACTCCACTTTCCTTCCTTAATTTTTCACACACTCGCTTGAACGACTCATTGGTCAGCGATTAAAAGGGAAAGTGAGTCGTCCTCGAGCCAGTTGTGTCTTCGTCCACGTCACTGAGAATTTATTTCAGTCAAATGGACTTATTCCAGTTGTTCCACCCCTTTTAAACCAAATGAAATTTCAATCGGAATGGGATAGTCTATTCCGATCAAGGTGGTCACATGGGACATGTTTATTCTGATTGGGTTGTTAATCCGATTATACATGGAATATGAGGCTCCAGGTAAACTTTGTGTGAATAGACAAGGCAAGGCAGTGTTCCTTTCTATCCAGGCAAAGGACAGTGTCATGCACTACTTCCCAGGCTATGGTCAAAGTGCACTGGCCTGGCCTGAAACTGGGCTGATGGAAATTTGAAACCCTATGATAAGACCGACTTGCAAGTCTGTGTCGACAACCATAAGTTGATTAAACGTGTCTCTGTTGGTGCTAAATGCCACCTTATCCAATTGGCATTCTCTTCCTGTTAAAACTGGTCAAACACACTGTTCTGGCAGGTCACCTGAGAGATTTTGGTTTGGGTGTGAGTAGGGTGTGAGTAGGTACAGTCAGGGGACTTTTTTTTTATTGCTGCCAAATATCAATTAAACAAAAATGGTGACTGTATGGCGTTGTCTGCCTGCTGAAACTAGTCAAGCCTGCTTTGCTGTGTTTGGAGTGTACAGGGTCTGACATTTTAGTCTGTAACAATTCCACAGCTCGTGGTATTTTTACATTTTTAATTCCTGGCTTTTTGGAAGATTTGGCTGCCCCTCTGGTTTTTGAAGTTTTACACTTGGTTTTTCTTAGCACTGTTTTGGGAGAAATAGGCTGTGGTTTGGTATTTTCCTCCATTCATAACTTTTGCAACTGTAACTTGTCCATGTCTGTAACATTCCTTGTTTAAGGTAGTTGACCTTCATCTTTAGAGTAGACATTGTATGTTGTTGTAACCAAATAATAAAGTGCTTGGGTTTAATCTGGTTGTGAGTTGTACATTTTGATATAGGTTGATCCAACAGGTTGCTCTGCCTATCAACAAATTTGGTGATTTTTTAATTGAATAATTGACATGTTTAATAATGATTACCAATTTAAATCAAATAAATATATTTCATTTTCTGGATAAGTGTGAAGTTTCAGCTGTTTAGCTTGCGTCATTCAGAGTGACAAACGTCAAACGAGGGTGTTAGCTGTCAAGACTGCTGGACTGAAAACGTAAAAACATTTTTTTCAATCCTCACTGTTCGGACAAGGCCTTCACAAAAATGCACTTTAAGTGTAATTTAATTATAACATATTTTATTAATTGTGTTAGACAACTTGAGGCTGACTAAAATGTGGAACCAAACATGCTGAACCTTGTAGGCTAGTTCATATAATTAGCAAAAAACATACACAAACTGTTGAATGTGTAGCAGGACAACAAACATAGGCTATTAAAGACAGTCCAACATCTACACACTGAATCTAGACGGATAAAATAAAAATGAAACAAAATGGCAAAAAACACAACAAAACAAGTAAACAAGGACTATATACACAGACGAGTGACAAATTAATGGTGAAGTGTCTTAGTAAGGTGTTGAGCCACCACGAACCACCAGAACTGCTTGAATGCTCCTTGGAATGGACTCTGCAAGTCTTTGGAAATCTACTGAAAGGATGGAACACCATTCTTCCAAAAGATATTCTCTCATTTGGTATTTTGATGATGGTGGTGGAGAGCGATGTCTAACACATCGTTCCAAAAATCTCCCATAGGTGTTCAATTGGGTTGAGATCTTGGTGACTGTGAAGGCCACAGCATATGATTCAGGTCTTTTTCATAATCATCAGACCGCTCAGTGGTGACCCCTCATGTCCAGTGGATGGGGGCATTGTCATCCTGGAAGAGACCTCTCCCATCCGGATAGAAATGTTTCATCACAGGGTAAAGGTGATCACTCAGAATAACTTTGTATTGGTTTGCAGTGACCCTTCCCTCTAAGGGGTCAAGTTCACCCAAACCATGCCAGGAAAATGCCCCGCACAGCATAACAGAGCCACAGGATGCCCTCACTGTTGGGGTCGAGCATGCAGGTCGTTCGTCCTCAAGTCATCGGTCCATCAGACTCATAATACTCAAATTTACGCAATTCCCATTTATAAATGGCTGCATAATTAGTCACAGACCCTTCATCTTTGGCAGTTTTTTTTTTTTACAGTGTGACGGTAAGAGTCCATCAACAAAAATGAACAGTTTAATTTCCAGTATCCCGGTTTTCTTGTTTGTTTTGATTTGGTATCTCTTAGAACTCAATCAATAAAAGCATGATCTGTTAAAGGAAAATATATTCCGGCTATAGCATAGCATAAGGGACTAAGCAATCTGAAATGAGCCACAAATCTATAAGGGATTTCTGCGCCATATCAGTCCAAAGCCAGGTAAACACGGTAGAGTCTGGGTTTACATTTACAAGCATCAATACAACTCAGAGACATACAAAAATGGCTTATAACTAAATTGCGATTGTTACAACCTGGACTTTTTGAAATTTGCAATGTCTTGAATATATGGCCAGATTCTTTTTCTTACCCTTCGAAACCGAGGGACGCAAAAGGTAAGAAATCTCCGTCAAATCTACCGATATTAAAACCAGGGCTGTGTTTGAAAACCACGCCCACCGCTCGCTATATTTACACTGTTCTGTCACCACGAGTAGAAGCTGCTGAAAACATGCGTGGACCATGCTACCTGGGAACAGTCATAACAAAAAACCAGAAGGATAGATGTGACTTGACCTTTATCCCGATTTTAGAGAGAACCAGGAAAAAACTTCAGTGGCTTCAAAGCGACTTATCCATAAAGGGTAGAACGTTACTCTCTAAGGCAGAAGGTATATCCAGACTTACCTAGACTGCTATTTCATTAGATGCTGACAAAAAAAATTAGTAAAGAGATTGACCAGTTGCTTTATAACTTTATTTGGAAGAAGAAAACTCATTATATTAAAAAGTCTATTTTAATGAATAACAATAATAACGGTGGCCTCAATTTTCTTGATTTTAAAACACTAAACAACACATTCAAGGTTAATTGGATTAGACACTATTTAAAAGACCCTACATCTGTTTGGAATTTTATTTCTCATCATATGTTTTCTAATTTGGGTGGTCTGAAATTTGATCTACTTTGTAATTATAATATTGATCGGATTCCTGTCTCTCTCTCAAATTTCCATAAGCAAACACTTTTGGCCTGGTTTCTTATTTATAAGCACACTTTTTCTCCAAATAGATATTTTATATGGAACAACAGAGATGTGTGTTACAAAAGAAATCTTTATTTTTTGACAATTGGTTCAGGAATGGTATTGTACTGGTGAGTCAACTTTTCAATAAGGAGGAAAAGCTTTTTGGTTACCAAGAATTTCTCTGTCATTATAAGATCCCTGTAAGCCCTTTTGCTACTGTTTTTGATGCCATTCCATCTGGTGTTGTCATGCTCTGTAAGGGTTATGCCTTTCCACCTTCTGCTGTGACACCTTCACTTGATCCAGCTGACACACCTATAGGAAAATTATGTTTTCCACCAGCTTCCTGTAAAAATAACAAAAAAATCTGCACTTATTCCAAACTGATTGTATTTCTGTCCCATATGTAATTGCATCCTGGAATAAGCTTGTTCAGGACTTATGTTGGGAAAAATATGGCCTCTTCCTAAATATCTACTGGTTAACAAAGTTAAAGAAATTTCTTTTAAGATCATTCATCGCTGTTATCCTGTCATGTCATTTTTAGTAAGATTCAAGAAGGATATTGCTGTAACTTGAACTTTTTGTAACATGCACCCAGAGACTGTCTTCCATTTGTTTTGGACTTGTGAACACACTCGGAGTCTGTGGCAAGGCATCTGTCGTTTTATATTGGACTATATCTATGATGCTTTTGTACTTTGCTTGAAGGATGTATTGTTTGGTCATACATTAGAACATTATCTATCTCATGTAATAGAAAAGCTGTGAAAACCTTCATTTTAACCTTTTTTATTTTTTGATATACTTTTTGATTTTGATATATTCTTTTACTGCACCATTTTCATTTTATATTTGTTTATGTCAAACTTTGCTTGTAACCCCTTGCGTTGTATGTTTGTTTGTTTATTATTCTTTATTACTGCTATATTACTCTATATATGCTGTATTTTGTATATCTGAAATTGAAGTTGAATTTTTTTTTTAAAAAAAACAACAAAAAAAAACATGCGTGGACCATGGAAAAGTCGCTTCAGCGTAGTTGTAATGCTTTAGAAATTTGCCTTAAAAAAAAAAAACCTTATCATTAGCAAAGGCAGTTCAAGCCATATTTCATTCTATTGTGAGAAATGATGGTTCAGGAGGTGAAAGTGAAAGTGAAAGTGCACTTTCTGGAGATGTGGACAGTTCAAAAAAACGTCAAAATCACCCTTACAATGTGACGGTTAATGGATGCCCCTCCTGGGGAAGATCACCTGCTATCCAGTCGAACACTAGTAAGATCAAATTTCTCTTTTATGGTTTTCACATTGTTCTACATCTAATCAAATTTGGGATGTCAAATACAGGGATCTGCTTCACGTGCAGCTTCCGATCTGCTTCAAGTGCTGCTCCAGGCTGTGCTGCCGGTAGCCCAAATTCTCTCCTCAGCTCGTCCTCACACTGCACAGCTTTCTTCTCCAAGCACTTCTTTATAAACTCCTTCGCAAACTCCTCTCTGTTTTCCTCCAGCTGTGAAATGTACATCTCAATGTACCGATCTTCAGGTGACTGGCGACAGCACAGGTAGACGAAATAGAACACCACAAATAAAGCAACGAGAGAAAATCCCGATATCTGTGTGAGAGGGAAAAATCACTTAAAATGAGGTAAGGCCAGAGCTGTTGGTTTTTATAGCTATGCCCTGTGTGACCATCAATACATATCATGGCTGATTCAACCCTCATTTTTTTCCCAAAAGCATTTTTCTCAATGTTTTTTTTTTCTTTTAAATTGCCATTTGTAATTTCCTGTAAACACCAGACAAAGGTTGTTTTTGCCTACCTGCGTGTTAATACAAGTTGCATTCAAAGCAAATAATTTATTTACACATTTTTTTTTCACTTATGACCGAGATCAGGTTACATATTTGTATAAAGGAAAGGGGCAGAGGTTGATACATACTTGAGATACTGTCTTGCCGCGCACCATTTCCGGATCCTTCATGTCCACAGTCGCCATGTTACTGTTGCATTTGCTGTACATTCCACAGGCCAGATACTTTCCATCAATCAAAAGAATCACAACCAGGAAATGGCTGGGACCAGTGTTTTCCACCAAAAGAAAGACATCGCCTTCTGCACTTACATTTTACCACACCTTCTTAAAAATGTTGCCCTTCTGAAGGGACAAGCCAAAGGCGGTGAAGGCCAAAGCTGGTATTAAAAAGTACATCCAGACAAAATGAACCCTGAACTCGTCACATTGGCAGGTAAAAATTGATTCCATCTGCTGCTCTAAAATCTGGAGCAGAATCACCACGTAGATTTTCTGGAATAAAAGGGTGATGTTCTTGGTGAGTGATAATAACCTCCAATCCATCTTGATATTTATATTTAATCTCCTCTGTATAGCTGATGATCTGTGTGCTGCGTCTAACTGTCTGCCGGCTCGGCTTACTGTTAATAAAAAAACAACCCAATGAGCCTTTTCTGTGGTTTTCCTGTTTTCATAATACAGCATCCTGCCATAGGGCACAGCTACATGTTTATCAGACTTTAGGCTACATGGTAACGTGACACTGACTGATACAGCTGTTTGGAATCGATCGCACATTGTGTTAATCATTTCACAATAAATTGATGGAAAAATCAAAATAAATCCATGCATGAATGTTTTTGTATCTCTTGTTTCAGCATATGGAGCATATTCTTCATAAAATGTAATATAAACAAAGCAACGTGAGATTATCAAATGAGAATCATCAAGCCCAACATAAGCAGTAGGCAGCAGTGTAGTATGTAACGTAACATAATGTATGTAAGCCGCTCTGGATGAGAGAATTTGCAAAATGGCAAATAGTGTAATGTAGCTTCATTTCAGAAAACAGAACGATACAAAAAAACGATTTCTTTATTACATTATCGTTAAAAAAAAAAAAGAAAAGAAAAAAAGAATGAACTCCAAATCATTTAAGCTCACTGGAGCCTTCATCAGGGTGTGGTTAAAAACAGAAAGCAGATCAATTAACATTCTTTAAGTGCTTCAAAAACCACATCTGTAATAGAGCCCCAAAATACCTTTGGGGGGAGTAAGACTATGAGCCAGGCCTAATCGCCCAATCAGTGCCCGTCCTCACTAATGCTCTTGAGCTTGAATGGAGGCGAATTCCCACAGCCATGTTCAGAAATCTAGTGGAAAGCCTTCCCAGAAGAGTGGAAGGCTGTTACAGCAGCAAAGAGGTGACCAACACATATTTTAATGCCCATGGTTTTGGAATGAGATGTTCAAGAAGCACATACGGGTGTGATGTCCAAGAGTCCACATACTTTTGGCCATGTAGTGTATTTATAAACGTCACAAAGATTTAGAACCATAGAGAAATTGCTGATAACTAGATTGCATTTGTTGGAACCTTGTCATTCCCTGACGTCTTCTACCGAATCCGCCTGCAAGGACCCATGTCAACTAAATTTTGATCCATGGAAAGTAGACTAACAAAAGCTAGCTGACCATAATTTAACGGTTTCACTATGAACGTTTGACTGAAGAGGCAATGTGAATGTCACTTTGTGAGCTAGTGCCGTTAGCTGTTAGCTAGCCACAGGTTATCGCCAAAAATAAAAGTCCAAATCTGGGATTTAAAATCTGTTTGCCATGCAGTCGGCCACACAGCAGCAGCCTTCTGACATTTTCAAAACTGCAGTGTCTTTAATATGTTACACTATATTTTGTTCTCATTTACAGACTCATAATTTCTCTCGCTGGAGCGAGTCTTCAACCCTCTGGGAATCGTAGAGCGTATTCGTTTTCAAAAGGGAAATCTAATTCCTCGTTTATGATTTTCGCGATGTTTTCATCATGTAATTTGTCACGTTTTTGGCTCGCTTGCATCTCCAGACGGTTCGCTGCGCCTCTGGCTCCGTGCTCCGGTTCAGCTTCGCTGGGACTCCCCTCTAATTCAAGACGTAGAAGATCTCCTCCACTTGCAGCTTCAAGGTGTGATTTAGCTTCTCTCCTCAGCTTTGCCTCACGGCAGCAACAGTCCGCCGCTCTGTCTTCCTCCAGCTGTGACGTGTACACCTCCTCGTGCCGACCTGCAAGTGATCGGCAGCTGCAACCCCAGCACAGGGAGAGGAAGTAACCCGCAGCAAACACAGCCGCGAGAAGGCATCCGCATACCTGTGCGAGAGGGAGGAGTCGGGTCAGAAATCATTTAAAATGAGGCAAGTGCAGAGCTGGATGTTTTTCTCAGCTTTTACCCTGTGTAACTATGAATAATTAAGCCCTTTAAAAAATCATGAAGGTTTTTGAAAATGTTATTTTATTATTATTATTTTTTAAAGAAGTTATTTATAATTTTATATAGATACCAGACAAAATAAAGAGCTGGGAGCATCTTGGCATAAGGGTTTCAAGCTGCTCTAGATAGAAATTATGCTTCTAATTGTAGTCTACCTGTACATTAATACAAGTTTTACAGTGGATAAAAAGTAACACAGATGAGAATAATATAGTGTTAACACAGGAACAATCACAATCATAATCACAAGCAAAATAATAATAATAATAATAATAATAATAATAATAATAATAATAATAATAATAATAATAATAATAATAATAATAAATAATGAAAAGGTCACAGGTTTCAGCCTGGGTTTACATGATTATTAAAGTATTTGCATGCAAAATTGTGATAAAAATTATATTTAATCCTTTAAAAATAAAAAGCTCAAAGCAATTACTTATATATTCCTACTTTAAATTAAAAACACATTTTTCCTAATATTTGATATGAATTTGGAATACAATCCCTGAAATACTATTCCAAATACAATTTCAACAATTTGAAATACCTGACCTACAACTTGGTCAAATAACAATACCTGAGCTAAAAATGATTTATTATTAAATATTCACTGTTATTAAATGTGAACTTTGAAGTCATTGTAGGTTTTAGCCCCTGGTCTGTTGAGATCAAAGCGTTAGAGGCATGCAAATTTTCGAAGGTCAAGAACTCTGTTTGTTGCCGAACCACCGCATCCATTCTTGCTGGTCATGCACCAGGCTGAATCTTGAGCGCCCCCATTCCCTCAGGAGGGTGTTAACAAAGTGCCATATTAGGACGATGGGCAGAAGACGTTTTCTTTTTTTTCTTCTTTTTTTTTTTTTGCTCCAATCGCACTCCAGTGCAGTGTAAACTTCTGACCCACTGGAATTCTGATATAGCGAATTGATTCTGAAATAAATCCGTCTCTAATCGATTGTTTCGAAAATTACCTCTGATGTTAACAAAGTAGATGCCCTAATTGACTTGCCAAAAGAGAACCTATGGTAACATGGAATGTGCAGAGTTGTGAAAAACTGAGTTTGAATATCTTTAGCCTAGGTGTGTGTAAACTTTTGGCCTCAAATGTACTTCATGTTCTTTGACCCCGTTGGCCTGAGAATCCTCCCAGGCTCGTGACCCACACCTGACCCCGTGTTACCATGGAGCCCGCGAGATCCGAGATTGTGCAGCACTTCATCGTGCTGGAGGAAACCGAACAAAGCTTTGAGACTGTTTGCAAACACTGCATCAAGAGTGTGGTCAGTGTGGGCTCTCTCCAATCTGTATGCCCACATGACGGTAGGGTTGCACTAACATGCCCGTCAGTGCCTTTTTTCTTTTGTAGTTTTTAAACTCTGAACTACAAGAAATGTTAGTATGTTCATGGCTGGTTTTCTTTGGGCTGGGTTTAATCGCTTGGCGATATGCTGGTGATATGCTTGATTGATTGTCTGTCATCACAAGAATGGCAGCAGCTGGGCGGAGTTTCCACTTGATTAATGATCTCAGCCTGACTGATCCCGTTCTGTCGATATCAGGTGATCAATTTTTCACATTGCAGCAAAGGTATAGATACTATTTTAAAATGCCTTGAGTAATTTTAAATTCTGCTGGCAAAAATTCTGTGTTTCAAACACTTGAAACAAGATCCATTTGAATTCACTTCAAATATTTGCAAATGCTTTCCGAAATACAGTGTCAAATGCATTCAAATACAGTTTTTCCAAATGCCAATTTTCTATTTGCCCTTGCATGCGTTTGGCTAAAAGCAACTGAAGTACTTGAAACAGTATTTTGACACGGGTCTGAGGGGGTTCTATAAAGGGAAGGAGCTGATATTGATACGCACTTGGGATACTACCATGCCATGCTCCATTTCCAGATCCTTTGTGTCCACTGCATGCGTGTCACTGTTGCATTTGCTGTACAGTAGGCAGGCCACATACTTTCCGTCAATCAGAAGAATCACGACCCAGCACAGGGCTGCGTACAGCGTCTTCCAGGAAGAGAGAAAAAAATGCCTTGTTTTCTCACGGCGTTCTCCACATCTGCACCCGGAACACTCGTCTTCGCGCCGTTTGCAGCTGGAGCTGCCGTCTGCGCAGCTTTCCTCCGTGAAGACGCCGCCCTGCTGAAGGGACAAGTCGAACGCGGTGAAGGCAACAGCGGGAACTGAAAAGTACACGCAGACAAAACAAATGCTGTACGCGTTACACTGGCATATGAAATGTGTTCCAGCACCTGCTCCGTAATCTGGAGCAAAATCGCCACGGTGATATTCTGGAGCATGCAGATGATGTTCTTCCTTAAGAGTCTTAAGAAGGCCCAATCCATCTTTTATATTTTTATTTTAATCTCTTTTTCGTTGATGATCTGAGTCCTGTGACTGTAGCTGTCTGCCAGCTCAATGCCTGTACATTTAACCACCCAATGAGCTTCTTCATGCGCTTTTATGTTTCTTTTGTGTGAGGGGCGTGTCTGAGTGAAGACTCTGCTGAGTCACACCCTTACCACACTCTTACGCTGCAGGTGATTTTTGTGGCTTCTTCTCCTCCTCCAGTGCCTCCAAAAACTGGAAAAGGTTGCTGCTCTATAACTGCGCCCCCTACTGGAATATCCCTCTGCTGCCACAATGTTGTGAAACTTTGTCTGAGCAAAGAAGACACAGCAGTCAGTGTTTTAGGGGGGGACAAGGTTTATTTATCCAAAGGATAAGATAAAAATTGAATGCTGCTATATGTACTAAAATAAATAAAAATTACACACAAGAATGCAAAGTGATCTGTCTGCACAATAGAGATGCCAAAATTGCATTTTAAATGGGCCTTTTCATTAAAAAGCTATATAGCATAACATGCTATATGCTGTTATACTGTAACGTAATATACCATAATAAAAATGGTAAATAAAATATTTTTGCTTTCAGTTTGGCTTTTTGTTATAATTCCATCTTGCACCAGGTGAGTAGCTTGTGTGTCTGCACTCGTGTGTGTAAACTGAAAATAATGGTGTATCTATGACAATGAATTTCAGTGTTCCATTTGGCTGTACAATCAACACTGTGCAATGAAGTATGAAGTTCTGTGACATCACAAAATTCTATGAAGTGCGTAATACTTTTTTCCGTTGAAAAAACGTCATTTTTGTCATGTGACATTTGTCAAAAGGGTCATGCGATGAATAATAAATCAGGCAAAAGCCACCTTGGACCTCTCAGAAGGAAAATTTGATAGCTAAAGCTTGAATGCTAAAGAGCATTGCGTCAAAAAAAGACCTTTGCACCTCCCTGGTGTTCTGTGGTAGTGTTCAGGTGGTGGCAGGTGGGGCACACAGATCAACTGGGCTGGGCTGCTTGGAGATACATTGACTGGAGGGGCGTACTGTCAGAGCTATCAATTTTCTATGCAAGTTTTTTATTTAAATTGTTCTCGTAAAAAATGTCTCTTTTCAGTTTCCCTTTACCCTTGAAAAAGAAATTGTGTGAACTTCCGCATTTGCGTTTATAGATGACCAAGATGAATTTCCATCCATCCATCCATTATCTATGCCCGTTTATCCTGGGCAGGTTCACAAGGGGCGCTGGAGCCTATCTCAGCGCACATTGGGTTTGAGGCAGGAATACACCCTGGACAGGCCGCCAATCTATCACTGGGCACACACACCATTCACTCACACCTATGGACAATTTAGAGCCTCCAATTAGCCTATACCTGAATGAAACTGGAGTACCCGGAGGAAGCCCACATGCACACGGTGAGAACATGCAAACTCCAAACAGAAAGGATCAGGCTGGATTCGAACCCACAACCTTCTTGCTGTGAGGCAAACCACTGCACCACTGTGCTGCCCCCAAGATGAATTTGATAAATAAAAAGATTATTTGAAGAAAGAATTTGTGGAGCAGATGCCAGATTCAATGTATGTGACACACAAAAAAATGCAGAAAAAAAGTTGGTAATGCTGGGCAATGTAAAATACTGAAAGAAGTAAAAATACTTATTGATGAAAGCAGTCAAACAATAATGTACATTAAACTGCATTGTAAAACCAACAGGGGGAGCTAGAGTTGTGCATCTGACAACAGCTGAGTGACTATGGTGTGCATGTGTAAACTTGAGTATTGCAATCCCCTCTCCCCCCTAAAAAAAAATCCTTATGAGAGAGATTGAATTTGTTGTAATAGAATGAACATTTATCATAATCGAAAACTACACGTTTTTTGCGCATAGCATAATTTTATTGCTTTGTATTTTCATTAAAATGTAGAAGAAGTGTCGTGAGGCTGTCACCAGTACATTAGCAGTTTTGCATCATCATATCTAAAACAGCATTTACATGCACAGTTGTTGTAAAGACATTGTTTAAATACACAGGTAATTATGAGATATATATATATATATATATATATATATATATATATATATATATATATATATATATATATATATATATATATATATATAACTTGAGTGATTCTCTTAAAATTCTCTGGTGTTTATTTCCATCTGTAATTATTGTAAAAGGAGAAGTTGAAACATCAAAGTTAAAGGTTGTACTCTCAAACAAGAAGATTTTGCATTTTCCTTCATAAGCATCTCTGCAATGGGTGATTTTGCGAGCTACAAGCAACAACATTCAAACTAGCCTCATTTCTCCATGAAGCATAGTGTAGGTCATGGCATCTATTTCTATGAAAAAGGAAACTGAACAAAACTGCAAAATAAAAAAACCTATTGTTTTTAAATTTTGTTTTATAAAATCAGTATGGCACAAGGGTTCTTGGAATGTCATGAATATCAGTAAGCCTGGGCAGGTAATATGGCCGTATTCATGATGCATGTGTTTATAATGAGCTGCTTTAGCTGTACGCTACCTGGAGAAGATGTGCAGAACCGTAAACAGGAAGTCGATCAGCAGGAAAATAGCAACAGCCTTGTCATTCATTCTGAGTCTTAAGTTGGACATTTCATTCCACGTTAGTCTTTAATTTTGATAAATTAAAGGCCCACTCTATGGAAGATGCAACTGTCTCTACATCGAACTTGTTACTGGCAGGTTCAGGGTAACTGACTTCAGTTTTAGTTTCCATTGCTGTCAGCTTTTTATCACACAGTGCTGCCCTGTTCTCTGAGAACTTCTTTGATAACTTCCTTGCGAACTCCTCTCTGGCTTCCTCCAGCCGTGACATGCAAATCTCCTCGACCCGATGTGCAGGTGATCGGCAGAAACAGTCCCAGCACAGGTAGATGATATATAACAGCACAAATACAGCAACCACACTCAATCCACATACCTGTGTGAGAGGGAGGAATCAGGTCAGAAATCATTTTAAATGAAGTACGTCCAGAGCTGTTTGTTTTAATCAGCGATACCCTGTATAATCATAAATAAATATCACGGCTAATTCAGCCCTCTATTGTCCTTTTTAGGTTTTTTTTTTAATCCACAATGCTTTTTCCCAATAATATCATTTTTAAATTTTCTGTAGACATCAGACAAACTGAAGTACTATGAGCATCTTAGCATTAGGGTTTCAAGCTTCCCTAGATGGAGTTTTGAGAAATTCTGCTTCTGATTTTAGTCTACAGTACTGTGGTGTGGGGATGGCTGGCTTAAGCAGCCACACCTGCCCTGGGTCAAGCTAATTAGATAATTGGTTAGATAACTGGCCAGGCTAATTGGACCCAGGAACAGGGGTGGCTGCACCTGTGCATAGTGAGGTAATCACAAGTACGTTAGTACAAATTTCACCGTGGGAAAAGGGAAACGACCTCTGATGGTACAGTGTTTTCACCGGATCAATCACAATCAAACCAAACTTTAAAAAATTTTTAAATTAAAAAATGATGAACTATGAAATGGTTGCAGGTTTCTATGAAGGGAAGGGGCTGATGGTGATACATACTTTGGATAGACTCACGCCATGTTCCATTTCCGGATCCGTCAAGTCCACAGTGCTCTCGGTACCATCGCATTTGCTGTACAGTCCACAGGCCAGATACTTTCCATCAATCAGAAGAATCACAACCCAGCACAAGGCTGGATATACAGTCCTCACACAAGAAAGAAAACATGTGTGTTTATTCATTGTATCATTAAAATCATTGGCCGCACTGCAACATGATTTTCAGCAGGAGGAACAATATTTTCTGCAGCCTTTCGTCAAAAAGTTATTGTCCCGCTGAAGGGACAAGCCAAACGCGGTGAAGACAAAAGCTGGTATTGCGAAGTACATGACAACAAAAGGAACCCTCAACTTGTCACACCGGCAGGTATAAACTGGTTGCAACAGCTGCTCTGCAATCTGAAGCAGAATCAGAATGGTGATGTTACGGACAAAAAGGATTGTCTGACTTCCTAGACTTAAGAAGTACCAATCCATCTTCAGATATTCCTTTTAATCTTCTGCTTATCGCTGATGAGCTGTGTCCTGCGACTGTAACTGTCTAGCAGCTCAATGCCCATGAATTGAAAAACATTTTTTCATCAGTTTTTTTTTTTCCCAGTGCCCTTTCTGTGGTTTTTTGTTCCCATTTTGTTATCGGAACAAAACTTCCAAAATGCAATGCTTGTTTGTTTCTGTTTAGTGCTATGGATATGGCAGATATGTGTGTATGTATTGTTGGATATAGTGATATATTGTTGGACAGTGAAATTTTATCTAGAGTAACTTACTCATAGACCACATAATACACTGGCCAGTTAAGTTCTTCCACACCAAATCATTTCTTTGTGGACTTTGCTTTGTGTATGAGAGCAAAAATAAATAAATAAAATTTTTACGTCTAGGTTAGATTACTGTAATGCCCTGCTATCTGGCTGCCCTAATAACTCCTTAAAGAGTCTCCAGCTTGTGCAGAATGCAGCTGCTCATATCTTGACCAGAACTAAGAAGTATGAGCACATTACACCAGTGCTAGCATCGCTTCACTGGCTACCCATTAAGCATAGGATAGATTTCAAGGTTTTGCTCCTGACTTTTAAAGCTCTGCATGGACGTGCACCTGTGTAAATTGCCTCCACCCTGCCAACATCAGTCGCCACCTGCTGCTCCCCATCACCGCCACCCGGCCCCACCCATCATCTGAGCCACATCATAAACCCTATAAAACTGACTGACTTGTTGGTCACCAGTCGGCACCCTGAGCCGACCAGAGGAGGATGGGTTTCCCCCCTTGAGCCTGGTCCCTTCCAAGGTTTCTTCCCATCTGCCACAGGGAGTTTTTCCTTGTCACTGTTGCCTTAGGCTTGCTCCTGTGGGGGTTTAGGCCAGGGTTGTCTGTAAAGCATATTGTGACAACTGCTGTAAAATACGCTCTACAAATAAAATTATATTTGATTGATTGTCATGGTGAGACAGGAAAGAGACAGCTGGAAAGGTTGCTCCTCCTATCACCCAATTTGGCGATTTCATTATAATTAATATCTTTAATAATAATTACCAAATTAAATCAAATAAATATATTTAATACGTTGGATAAGTGAGAAGTTTCAACTGTTGATGTACTTGTGTTTGTAATTCAGAGTGCCGAATGTTAAACAAGGGTATCAGCTGTTGAATTCAAAAATTATTGAATATTTTAAAATTTTTATATTTTAAAATAATTCTCTTCCCCAACAGAATTTATGTAAGCAGCGCCTTCCAATATTATTTACACCCTCAATAAAGTGACAAAAATAACTATAAAGAAATGATACATGTACTAGGCTACATTTTAATTCTCAAAAGTGCAAAATAAACTACTTTAATAATGAGTCAATAAGGACTTGCCATTCCCCCACACCGAATCTTGCAATCTTGCATCTTAGGAGACAGGGGTTTACCACATATGCATGAGCATTTTCAGATGTGACAGGTATATAATCATTTATGGGCCTGTGTGTGTGTGTGTGTGTGCGCGTGTCATTCCTTAGACCTCAAATGAAAGTCAGCAAATTGAAATAACTTTTTTCTTTTGTTTTTTTTCTGTGGTTTTTTGTTCCCGTTTTGATTTCTGAACAAAACTACCAAAATGCTATGCTTGTTTGTTTCTGTTTAATGGCATGGACATTATATACACACTACACGGCCAAAAGTATGTGGACTCTCAGACAACACACCCGTATGTGCTTCTTGAACATCTCATTCCAAAACCATGGGCATTAAAATGTGGAGCTGTGTCACCTCTTTGATGCTATAAAAGCCTCCACTCTTCTGGGAAGGCTTTCCACTAGATTTTTGAACATGGCTGAGGGCATTTGCTTCCATTCAGCCACAAGAGCATTAGTGAGGTCGGGTACTGATGTTGGGCATGAGGCCTGGCTCACAGTCAACGTTCCAATTCATCCCAAAGGTGTTCAGTGGGGTAGAGATCAGAGCTCTGTGCAAACCAGTTGAGTTCTTCCACACCAAACTCATCAAACCATGTCTTTATGGACCTCGCTTTGTGCATGGGGGTATTGTCATGCTGAAACAGGAAAGGGTCTTCCCCAAACTGTTGCCACAAAGTTGGACGCACACTGTAAGCTCATTGTATGCTGTAGCATTAAAATTTCCATTCACTGGAACTAAGTGGTCCAGCCCAAACCATGAAAAACAGCCCCATACTATTACGAAACTTTACAGTTGGCGCTATGCATTTGGGCAGTTACAGTTCTCTTGGAATTCTCCAAACTCAGATTCAGATTCGTCAGACTGCCAGATAGTGACGCATTATTCATCACTCCAGAGAACATGTTTCCACTGCTCCAGAGTCCAATGGCAGTGTGCTTTACACCACTCCAGCCGACGCTTGGTATTGCGCATGGTGATCTTAGCCTTGTGTGCTGCTGCCTTGGCCATGAAAACCCATTTCATGAAGCTCCCGGCAAACAGTTCTTGTGCTGAAATTTCATCCAGTGGCAGTCTGGAAGTCAGTAGTAAGTATTGCAGCCGAGGACAGAGTTTTTATGCGCTATGCGCTTCAGCACTCAGCAGTCCCATTCTGTGATCTTGTGTGGCCTACCACTTCGCGGCTGAGCTGTTGTTGCTCCTAGACATTTCCACTTCACAATAACAGCACGTACAGTTGCCCGGGGAAGCTCTATCTAGCTCTATCTCGTGGAGATTACTACTGACTGGATTTAACCATCATTTGTCTACGGAGTATGGATGCGCAGTATGGATATGGAGTCTGGATATGGCGTATGATTTAGAGGTGGTGTGAGGTTCAAGTTAGGGTTAGGATTTTGGATGATTAACCGCCTGAATGTTACACATGAAAACTTTGACGAAGACATACTGTGACAAACCGTCCTCCATATACGCTTTAATAGGAAGTCTCTTCCTCTGTCTGTGTGGATCTCTTTCTTATTCTCTCTCCCCTTTCTCCCTCTCTTTGTGTCTTTCTCACACACACCCTTTTTTACACATCTCTTATTTTCTCTCTCTCCTTCCTCTTTCTTTCCCACATTCCCCTTCCATATTTCCCCTTTCTGGTCATTCTATCTATCTCTCTTCGTATGGTTTTTTTTTCTCTTGCTGTGCCAGTCAATGATGTGTACATACTTTTCCATCCCACATTGTGTCCTCTCTGTCCCTTTTGCAGTTTCCTGAATTGTATACACCATTTTGGCTCCAAGGTAAGTAAGGCCTGATTGGAGCCAGATTGAGAGAGGTGGCTATCATAGGTTCAGTTTAATGGAGTATGTATGTGTGTGTGTGTGTGTGTGTGTGTGTGCGTGCGTGCGTGCGTGAGTGTGTGTGTGAATCTATGCTTGTGATCATCCTGTGGACAGCTAGAAATTAAGCAGGGTACTACATCCCAGCAGGAACCATTTTTCCTTCGATTCAGCGTTGGCGTAGGAGGGTCTGTGGCAGCAGGCCGTCCTCCATCTTGGCTCTGGTTTCCAAGTGAACATGTCTTTGCCCGAAGTGTGGAACACAAATGCAGAAGACGTTGGGGGCAAATCTCACATGACCCTAACTCTGATCCTGAGGGCTCAAATGTGATGGAGTGAGTGGGAAAGAGGTGTTAGACACCAGAAAGGGGGGAAAAGAAGAAATAAAAAGAACAGGAAGGCACAAGCGCTCCGCTTGATTTATGCCTTTCGACTATTTTGGGCAGAAGCAGAGTATTGCCATCATGTCTGTGAAGTCATTTTTATGTATTTATATATTTGACAAGATCTGGAAAATAATAAGGGGGGGGGGGGGGGGTGTGTTGGGGGAAGGGCAGGCTGAGCTAGGAGAGAAGACCCCCCATGGGGAGAGGAACTGAGAATGAGGGAGGGAATAGACTGAAGTGATTAGAGAGAAAGAGACTGAGAAAGTAAAAGACGAGTTGATGAACGAGAAGAGACAGAGCACATGAAGGGTGATAGAGAGAGAGAGAGAGAGAGAGAGAGAGAGAGAGAGAGAGAGAGAGTGAGAGAGACACACAGGAGAGCGCTTGAGAATATGTATGAAAGAAAGGTCTCTACTACAGTCTCCTGCAGTCTATCAATATTTGTTATTGTCCTTTGACTAGCAGGTGAATGAAAACTTCACTAGCTCAGTTTGGCAAGTTAATTTTGCCAGCTGCTGAACTCTGCCGAATTGCGTTTGTGAGGAAAAAGAAATCCTGTAAAAAAAAAAAATCTGTAAAAAGTTAAGGACAGACGACTGATTCACCCCCAGCCAGAGTGGGCGATCGAGTGTGAGAGAAAGAGCCAGAAAGAATGAAAGAGGGAGTGAGAGTGGGAGGAAGAAATGGTGCCTTGGAATGAAAAAGGGAGAGAGAAAGAATGAAAAGGTGAGTGATAGAATTAAAAGGAGAGTGAGAGAGCGGGAAATGAAACAAAAAAGCGTGGAAATGACCCTGTGTGTCCCCTGTTGCAGCACTTAAAGTGGGATAACAGCTGCCACGCAACATTGGTGAAGGCATGGCATTGGGACTGGGATCCCGGACCGGCAGAGACCTACAGTCTTGTGCTTTTTGTTACCATGACGATCCACAGGTACGCGCGCGCTCTGTCTCCAGGAGACGGGGAGAGCAGCGGGTTTCCAAGGGATGGGCTTTCCCACGCAAGGACACAGCAATCCCAAACCGGAACACATCGCCTGAACCGAACCAAACCGGACTGCATCGCCTGAACCGAACCAAGCCGGACTGCATCGCCTGTACTGAACCAAACCAGACCACATCTCCTGTACTGAACCAAACTGGACCGCATCGCCTGAACCAAACCAAACCGGACCACATCGCCTGAACCGAACCAAACCAGAACAAATCACCAGAACCGACAAACAAGCTGCTAACCAGAGGAAACGTGCGCACACTGTGAGTCATTAGTGAGTGATGTCACTCAGGGGAAACGTGGAATTGAGTCTCCTGTCGACCAGAATAACAGAAATATTCCTGAACATATTCAGGAAGGACACAGCTGTTGTGAAATGGGCAAAACATATTTGACATTAATGGAAATGCCATAAGATCTCCCACAGAAACTCTGATTGACCACTATAAACTCAACACCAATGCAGGGGATGGAGAGAAACTTAACTAGAGCCCACTAATCTGACGGCTGCGTTTCCAGTGAGAGACGCCACCAAATAAAAAGGTTTCCCTTAATGTCCAGGTGTTTAGCTGTGATGGTTTTAACAGACGAACCACATGCACTGTATGCACACACACACGCACACAGGAACACGCACATTTGCACACGGAATGACTCAAGTCAACCGTAGTGTAGCCACACACACACCCTTGTAGAGAAATAATCCTGACACAGGTGCACATACAGGTACCTACCTTACTGAACCTGTGTTTTGTAGTTGTCCAATGACCATGATATGCACTTTTGTACGTCGCTTTGGATAAAAGCGTCTGCTAAATAAATGTAATGTAATGTACCTACAGATAATGTACATCATGATATTATGTCACTCGTCTTTCGGATGAGACGTTAAACCGAGCTCCTAACCCACTGTGGTCATTAATGATCCCATGACACTTCTTGCAAAGAGTAGGGGGTTCCCCGGTGTCCTGGCTAAATTCCCTACTTGGCTCTCTCAAACTTTCCGCCTAATCATAGCCCGATTTAATTGGCTAAAAAAAGTTCTCTCCCTCTCCACCTTAGCTAATGTGTGGTAAGCGTTCCGGTGGAAAATGGCTGCCGTGCATCACCCAGGTGCGTGCAACACATTGGTGGTGGGTGAGGTGAGTTCCCCTTCACTGTAAAGCATTTTGAGTGTTCAGAAAAAGTGCTATATAAATGCAATGATTCATTCATACACTAAACCCATCACATTATATAGTTAACCCTCTCCTGCTCTCAATATATGCATGTTTGTTTTGAATTTTCTTTGTGTACTGTGATGCACCCAGAAACATGCACACGCACACACATGCACACACATACATACACATACACACACACAGATACACACACAAACACAATCACACACACGTGCACACATGCCCAAGCATACCTATATATACACACACACACATAGGCCATACACACACACAGATGTACATACAGTAACACGTGGTGGTACTTTACCTTTACCCTTGGAAGATTTTCATCAGATATAGTTCTATTTAGGAAACCAGCACCACTGAGTCTTTCATTTTTTTCAGATTTTGCCCGCTGTAACTTTTAGCAGTTATACTAGGGGAGAATTCAACCTGGTAGCCTTGATTGGAGGGCTACACTCTTGCCTCAGGGACAACATAGTGCTGTTTGGCCAGCAGATGGCACTGTAGTGCACATGAAAATTCTTGAGTCCAGTTTTCGGTTAAGCTGCATGGTCCGGCATGTCGATCTCTCTTCACCCCAGGCTGGTTTGCCACAGTGTCTGCTGGGTTTTGGGGGTGTGTTTAAGCACAGGCTGATTGAGTTCAGCCACTGATTGGCTGAACAGACCGCACACCTTACGCCGAGGTCTTTAGTTAGCAGCCGATTGAAGGGAAAACCCCAAAACCCCTGCTGGCGCTGCCGCCCCCCGGGCCCGGAGTCTGACACCCCTGCTCAAGAAGATCAAATTTACAAATCAAAGACCCCCTGGATTTTTGCCATTTCAAGATGATGCATTTGACGATACTTCACATTTTGAAAACATAAATATGGTCTGGCGTTTGAATTAGGGTTAGGGTAAGGGATTGGGTTAGGAAACCAGTAAGTGTTGGAATTGAGGCAGGATCAGGGTTATGTTGAGGAGCTTGACAAAGCGTAAGGAAAAGTGTTTCTGCTTTTGGATGTTTCAAATGTTTTCACATTTTGGACAATAAGGCTACAGGCTATTGTTAGATTTTTCCAGTTAAATCTATTTTTCAGAATAAATCATTTCAAAGACACTCCCGTGAAACTCTCTCATTTAATTGATGAAGTTTAAATTGTTTTTCATTCAACTCAAAATGCAAATGACATTTTAATGATGACTCCTTGGGCCAGAAATATGGTCAAGAGTTTTAATTATGGTTAGAATTAATGTTAGGGTTGTGGTTATGTTTGACGGGTTGGGCTTTTCCCATACAAGGTATTTATTAGGATTCAATTTACACAAGATGTACACTATTGCTTTTTCCTAATTTTTAAAAATGTTTTCACTGTGATTAACATGACATTTCCATGTCTGTTTTGACAAGGCATGTATCTCAAGAATTTAATTCCAAAGCATAACTACCATTAGGATTACATTAGGGAAGACACTTTTCTTTCTCAAAAGAAATAGAAAAATCCCATATTTAAGTTTTTTTTTTTTTTTTTGTTACTTCTTAGATATAAGACTGGGCACATCTATTGTGCTATTTTCCAGTGACAATTTTAGCATATTTTTCGCTTTTTGAATGTAAGACTATAGGTCTTATGTATTTTGCTGTTGTTACACCCATCCATTATCTATACCCACTTATCCTGAGCAGGGTCACGGGGGGTGCTGAACCCTATCCCAGCATGCATTTGGCAAGAGGCAGGAATATGAGCAATCTATCACAGGGCACCCTCTGCATTCACTCACACACTCATACCTATGGGCAATTTAGAGTTTCCAATTAGTCGGATTCGAACCTAGGACCTTCTTACTGTGGGGCAACAGTGCACTGCACCACCGTGCTGCCCTGGACACTGTAGCCAACCGGTGTGATGCATGGTATTTCACAATTTATGTTCAAGATTACACATGGTCCCTGTAAGATAAATACATTTTTTAAAATACAGCCACTTTTTGGATCATTCAGTCATTGAAATGGGTATTGTGCCATTGAGAGAGAGAGAGAGAGAGAGAGAGAGAGAGCACGCATTTAGAAAAAAAAAAGTGTTGGGATTGGTTAGGGGCTAAGTACAGACCCAGGTCTGTGTGTGCAGGTATTACTTAAATATCATAAAACAGCCAAAATAAAAACAGCCCAGGAGTGCTGGCCATTCTTGACCCCCCCAGTTCCAATACCCCCACTGCACCCCGCCCCTCCTCCCACCCCCCACTGCACCCCGCCCCTCCTCCCGCCCCCCACTGCACCCCGCCCCTCCTCCCGCCCCCCCCCCCACTGCACCCCCGCCCCTCCTCCCCCCCCCCACTGCACCCCGCCCCTCCTCCCGCCCCCCACTGCACCCCGCCCCTCCTCCCGCCCCCCACTGCACCCCGCCCCCCTCCTCCCGCCCCCCACTGCACCCCGCCCCTCCTCCCCCCCCCCCACTGCACCCCGCCCCTCCTCCCACCCCCCGCTGCACCCCGCCCCTCCTCCCGCCCCCCACTGCCAGTCATTCGCTCATTAGCTTGAGTCAACAGTTGCAATCCAAAAAAATGGCCACATGTTCAGATTTTTCCTTTTCTTTCCCTCCTCCCTCGTTTCACCGTCTTGCCCCTCCATCCCTCTCTTAGCCACTTCACAGCCCAGTGCTTTTTCTCCATCCTTCAACTCTGTCCATCGTTCACTATGAATTTCATAGATTCTATACCTCCTTTTTCACGTTTCTGAATGGTTTCCCTTTCAGTTTTGGGGGAAATTAAAATGTTTTGCTTTCCCACCTCTTACCTTAGCACAATGGCGGCTTTTCACCCCCCCTCCCCCCCAAGGGGGAACAGAACACCGTTTCATGGCTTTACCCCTGCCCGCCCCCCTCCCCCCCACCTCTCTGTGCACCCTGCACATATATGCATACCCTCATTGTATGAATATTTATTTTCATTAATTTTTAAGCTTTCTTGAGATTTAGGATGAATTTAAGCACCTGATCATTACACAGGGGCGAGTAATTCCATTCCTGGAGGGCCAGTGTGTTTACAGGTTTTTATTTCCACCAGCTACACCTGGCTAAGTCAGGGAATTTAATTCTGTAAACCCACGCTGGTTCACTTGCAGATTAGACCCCAGAAAATGTTTTTGTGGGAGACACAAGAACAGTCTTTAGCCTATGAAGCTCATCCATGAGTTTTTGTTTTTTTTAAAACTTTTGCTAAAATATCAGGTCACACAAATGAGTGGGCTGATGATTAAATACTCAAGAACTGGCAAGAAATCCAGAAACAAGTACAGCTTTTGTTGTCCACTGCTGTGCAACACCAACCACAGATGGAACTACAATCACCACTACTGAACTACAATTCCCATCAGTCCCCAGCTCTTTATTCTCAAGTCCAATTTGTGCAAGTGAAGCTGGGAAACTGGAGGACTGAAGGCTCCCAACAATCCAAACATTGTTTCAAAGGTCAAGAATTCATTAAATGTTTTCCGTGCCCAAGCAGCTGTGTCACTTCATAGAGTGTTTGAAAAACCAAGCATTAATTTTTCCGTACACAAGTTAGCCTTCCCGTTCAAAGGTCAGTGTTTTCATTGGGATAGAATGTGTTCGTAGGGTGACAAGGGTGGCTGCGCCTTGTTCTGTTGAGTCGACCTCTCATCTTCCATCACTCATTCTTTCTCTTTCCCCCTCCTTTTCTGCCTCTCCCCGTCTCTCTCTCCGTCTCCCGCCACTCCTTCCTCCCCTCCTCTCTCTCTCTCTCTGAGGAGTGATAGCCACCACACTCGTTCATTTCTTGATGTTCTTCCAATACTGTCCCTGTCTCGTGAAAATGAACAAAACAGAGATGTTCAGAAGGAATCCTCCTGTTCAGTAGCAGTAGCAGTTCATCCTGCCGCTAAAGCCGCTGTAGGCAGTGTTAGCGTCGCGCCGCAGCAGCTACAGAGCGGCGGCGTAGATACTGTGCTCTGCCCTAGGGCTGCCAGTTTTTCACAAAATATTTGTACAGGTCCGGGTTGTGGTCTCAACCGGACGATATCATGTCCGGTACGAGTAACTGATCGAAAAAATCAACGGTAAGTTCTAAAATTCTAAATCACGTGCCTGTTCATATGGAATCAGATGCTTAATCATATAAAATCGAATGCTAGTCCATATGAAATTACATGCTAGTCCGTATGAAGCATATATAACATATATATATATATATATATATATATATATATATATACACACACACCGAACAGCCACATTAAAACCACCCACCTAATATTGTGTAGCCCCCCCACCCCCCCGTGCCACCAAAACAGCACTGACCCTTCGAGGCATGGACTCCACCTCTGAAGGTGCCTCTGGTATATTTGGAATTCTGTATATATTCGTATCTACTGTATATTTGTATCTGATATTTTGCATCTACTGTAAATTTGTATCTGATTGTGTTACTTTGTTGTCTTTGATGCTGCAACAGTGCAAATTCCCCCCAGGAATCAATAAAGTACACTACTACTACTTATTACATTATTGGTTTTTATTACATAATTTGAAATGGATTACATTATTGGGAGTTATTATGCTAGTGGTAGTTTATTACATTATTAGTTGCTACAGGGCTATAAAAAGCTAAAATATTGTTAGAGAGTGAATTATTTTATTAGATTTTGAAAACTCTCGACGGGTCAGAGCTGTTTTGGTGGCACAAGGGGGACCTACACAATACTAGGCAGGTGGTTTTAATGTTGCGGCTGGTCGGTGTATATACATACGTATATATATATATATATATATATATATATATATATATATATATATATATATATTTTTTTTTTTTCCAATTATAGACCTAATTTTGAAGAATAAATCCACCTGTCTAGCTAGGCCAATATGTGTTACCATATGGTTGTGTGTGTATATTTAGTATGTGCTTTTATGTTTATTTTTAACACATACCTACTCCTCACCTGGCAGATCCCGGTCAACCAGCGGAATGGTGTCAAACAGTCTCGCACTGCACACACTCCTCATAGGCCACTAGAAACCTCAGATTCCATTTCTTCAAACAATGCCATTTTCTCCTTCGTTTTTAAAAAGTCTTCCAAGAATTCCATTCTTCGCTAAACGTCCCGCGTTTTTTTTTTTGTTCCTTCAGAAACTGGATCGGAGACGTACGCTTCCAGATGATGACTTTTTTATTTTATTTTGATACATCATCGATGCGCGTGCGTCTGTGGGACATTCCCGCGAGCGCCTCGCCAGCCAGCGCGTGTTTTTCACCAGGTGCATCAGTGTTCCATTTCCTGTAGTTTTCAAAAAACACTTTCCTTTCCCCCAGGAACTCCCCGACGCCAAAATCCAATCTCGCGTATTTTTACTTCACAGAGCAACGGAGGACAAAAAATAATCTGTTATGTTCATTTCATGTCGAACTGCGATGAATCTACCAGCTGCGTGAGTGGTCAGTGACAGGGTCCAGATCGTTCCAAACGTGTGGTAAACAACCCCTCCAACTTTGACCCGAATAAAGGTAATTGCTTATTGTTTCCTGGGGTTCACATTAAAAAAAACATGTACATAAATATTCATAAACATACCCATGTACGTACACACACCTGCGTTCACACAAATATACGCAATACAAAACAAAAATTACAGCAGTAATCCCTTCCCTAAATTAAAACAGCATGATGACGTAAACATAATGATGTAACGTTTACAGTTTAAACCTACCATTAACAATGCGATCATTTGAAATATCAGATATGAATCAGCCAGCAAAACGGTCAGTAATAACCAAAGACTCAAACGGTGCAATTTGAAAACCATGCCTATAAATGCTACAACGATCTACTTAAGAAGTCCAAGAGAAATATAATCCAGACTTTTGAGACTCTTGAATTATGGGCTAGGTTACATCAGGTCGTCCTTATTATTATTTTGTTGTTGTTTTTGTTTCTTTAGTCACATATCAGCAGCCTTCAGTCTTTATCAGTTGAATCCTATCAGCCTTTATGGGTGTCATTAATATTGTGATATCAGTGTCCGATGCCCTTCAGGGGTCACAAGGTTAGTGAATGACCCAACCGATTGGCTGGTTACAGTGTGCAATATCAGTCAAAGCGTCTTCAACTTTCTTGGGTCTCAATTCAAGTCGAGTGTTGAACCAAAGCAGAATGACAGTGTTTAACTGATTTGGAACAGCGTCAATTACACCTGACTAACTAATGACTAATGACTTAATTTTCAAGACCGAAAACAAGATGCATGTCTTTCACTGGGGAGATAAAGCAGACTGTCCATGAAAGGTGGCAAAATTTACTTCAATCACCAGCTTCATCAAAACCTCAGTGTATTAAGAGCTGAATTGGATTTTTTTTTTTTTTTTTTTTTGTCTAAATCCATTAACATAATGGGTATTCCAGGACCAGGAATGAGAAGCAGTGAATGAGGAAAAGAAAAATCATTCATCACACACACAAAAAAAAAAAAATATATATATATATATATATATACACAGTATATCACAATAAAGTCCAGCCATTTTGGCAGTAAGAAAAAAGATTCATTAAGCTTTAAATTATGCTCTGCTTGCGACATCATCGTTTCAGTTCAAACTCTGAAAAACAAATTCTGTATATTCTGAAGCTCTATGAATGAGAGGCGTCTTTCAAATGCGCAAAACAAACAATGAAAGAGGCGATGACAAAAAAAGTCTAGCTGTCGTAAATTGTCAGGAGCCAGGGACCAGAAGAGGAGTTCAAAAGATATTAGCGATTAGGCGCAGTCCTTCAAAACATATAAAAATTCAGATGTTTTCCATAGTAACACACCACCCATCAGGGAACAGTAAAAACACAGGGAATTACATCAGAGAGAGAGAGAGAGTGAGTGAGTGAGAGAGAAAGAGAGAGAAGGAGAGAGAGAGGGAGGAAAAATTCTTGAAGTATGAGAAAATTTTACAGCTCCCCTCCCCTTTCCTTCCTCCTCTTTCTCTTTCCCTCTCACTTTCTCTCTCACTCTCAGTCAGTCAATCAGAGCCAGAGCAGGCAGACGGACAGACAGACGCACTGCCAAGACAGAAGTCACATCATCATTTTTCAGGTATGAACTGTCTTCCTTTCATAACAGGACAGATATTAATAAATATAAATTATTTATTTCAAGTGAAATAAATAATTTATCAATTCCTGCAGATTACTGACAATTTAAAAAGAAATGTCTATTATCACATTATCTATTATCAAAAATATAAAACTTTGCATATGAACATGAAGTTTTAGTAACCAGTTCTCAGGCAAAAGTGTTTCCCAGATTCTACCTAAAGAGTTTAGTAGAGAGTTTAATAGAGAGATTCACCTGTTGCTCACAAGAGCACTGTCTAATGTATAATAATAATCACTGCTGTATTTATGTATGTGTATGTATAATAATAATAATAATTACTGCTATAAGCTTATTTACACATTGTTTCTCATACATGGTGCTCAAATAAAAAAAATACATTGTATAAAACAAATATGGATGTAAAACCGTTTCGGTGCAATACATTTCCATACAACAGATTGTTGATAGAATACACCTCGTTAATCTGATGCGCTGTAAATCATTTTTGTACACGTATATCTTGCATTTATATCTTGGGCATAGAGTCCGAGGATGAGATCTAACTTGGCTGTTGGATGAGGTCATTGACACCTCCATTTGGCCAGTAGTGCGGGGGGGGTTGGAGGCAGGGAGACATGTCAACGTTGTGCAACAGCCAATATCGGCTCTCTCAGTAATAATAGGATTATTTTGCCACTGAGACTTGAAAAGCTTTTCTTTTTTTTAATTAAGAGGGGAAGGTGTTCTTCCCCAATTTCTAACGCTCTCCTGCCATGCCCTTGATGCAGCAAAGGGACATAAGAGAAATTAAAATGGTGCCCCCCCAAAAAAAGAACAGTTTTACAATGATCTCTCTAGAGGGTTCAATGTACAGGTACACTAGAATTCTGCCCCTACACTGTGGGATTCTAATTTCAGCTTGAACTACGAGCAGAATTCCATGAGCACAGGTGCGGCTCCAACTTGTCACAATGAGAAACTGATGCAAAAGGTGTGGGAGGGATGGAGAGAGAGAAGGAAACAGAGATGCACTTCCTCCTTACTTGCACAAAATATTTACAAATTAGAAAAAAATATTTCCAAAAATTATCACAAATTATAAATAATTTTAGTTACAAATCAAAAGAAGAAAAATGTGCAATTCTTTTAGGGGAAGGATCTACAGCCCCAATTGCGGCACAGTTCATTTCAGCCTGCCATAACCTGAGGGACAGTGAGTGACCACCCACCCCATATAAACATTGTACATATTTAGTGATTTACTTCTGTTGCTGTTATTGTATATGCTGTTATTTGTACATATTGTTACATTTACCATTATTATTTTAATATTATTGTTATTTTACGTATTATATGTGTATGCTTTGGCAATAAGTACGTTTGTATTTCATGCCAATAAAGCAACTTAAATTGAAAATTGAAATTGAGAAGGAAAGGGAGCGAGACGTGTGGGTCTGTTAGGGGAGGGATGTCTGCTTTTGTTTGAGGCTTGCGATAGCCTTGGATAGCCAGCCTTCACCTGTCTCTCTGTGGTTGCTCACTTTCTGCATGGCAAATACCACCAGAAATATATTAATTCTATTTATTATAAGTTATTTACAATCTGTTATTTATTATTATTTGATAGAGCCTAGTGGTTGTTGATAACAGAGCTAGATATAGCAATTATTCAGTTTAATTTACATTCATCTTCTAATAAGTTTCCGTGGGTACTTTGGCCATACTCACAAGCGTATTTCATCCCAATAAAGCATATTGTATTTGAATTAGGGAGATGGAGAGAGAGAAAGAAAAGGAGGGATGTGATTATGAAACTTGGACATGCTTTTCTCTGTTCAGAAGAGATACACTCCGTATGGGACTCTACCTGCAGGTGATTTAGTATACAGCGTGTTTATGAAGATGTAGTTTTGGGTCGGAGCTTTGCCAAAGAGATACTGGGACTCCGACGCCTCCTGTGACTGTGTTCTCCCGGCTGGCGTCTGGGGAGGTCACATATACCCGAAACTGTTCCAAAAAATATCTTATTTAATAATTCAATTGGTGTGATTTCAATTATTATTATTGTGTTATTATTAGTAGCAGTAGTAATTCCCAGTAATTCTGCACCCGGTCTTCTTTCCGTACATCCCCAGTGAGTTCACCCAGAGCCGTATTGCCTTAGGAGCGCTGAGTGTGAAGAGTGTGAGGCTGGGTGTTTGGCTCGCCGCTGTCCAAGTGAGGGCCGGGCTGATGATAAAAGCGTACGCAGGAAGATCTATGGTCTCCGAGGAAACCCCGCTGGACGCCCCGCGCCAGCCAGTCCGCGAGCGCCCCTCCGTGTTCCGCGCACAAGGGCTTCGGCGGCTTTGCTCTTTACAAGCTTCTCTAACGCCCCCACACTGCCCGCCCCCCCCCTGAAAATCCGAAGATCGACTTACCTGGCATCTCTTTTCTGAGCTGCTCCTTTGCCCCCCTCCCCTCTTTCCCTGTTTTCTGTCCATCTGTTTTCCACACTTAGAACACAAATTTATACCATTTTTTACCCGTTTTCCTATTATTGGCCCAAGTCGGTGACTGAATGGGCCCCTGTGGCCTGCACTGCAGAGTAGACCACGGTCGCATTTAAAGGCCTTCGTCTGGTTAATAGCACCATGCTGTCTTTGAACAATTGGCGGTTTTTCAGTAGGAGAATTTCTGAAGTAAACTGCCATTAATCACCTTTATCTTCATCCCTGTAGACCTAACTGTTGTGGGGTGGGGGGGGGGGGGGGGGGGGGGGGATTGTGTGTGAACTGATGAATGACTGATCATAATTTTGAATGGCTGGTTCTACTCTAGAACAAGAGAATCAGCTGCTCCAGTTGTAATCCAGTTTGCCAGTCTAGTGGTGGAAACACAGGGTCAAAACCCCCTTGCTGAGTTTGTTCAGGCGGGACCAGTTGGTTGGGCGATGGGCGTGGGACCATGGGTGGTAGGGTTGTCAAAAACTTGTCAAAAGTGGACACCATCCATGCACATGGAACCGTTCATGGACCTGTCGGAACCAATCATGGATGGGGGGAGGGGGGTCCAAAAAGTAACAGTGGAGACAGAAAAAATGAATTTCAAACTGGTAGTCAAATTTCAATCAGCTATTCAGACCGGACATTTATATCGACAGGTCAGGGCCACAAACCGGACCTGTGCAAACAACCCTGGCAACCCTAGTGTTCGCCGTTCCACAGACAGAACCCTGCGGAAGCCAGCATTCCGTAGCAGAACCCGGGGGGCAGTGGCACTTCAGTTAGGCAGAGGGATAAAATGTGGTAGGCGATCTGAGCCAAGAGCAAACAGGCCCAGCAGTAATCCACACAAGGCTCACCGGTCGAGGTCGTGGGTTCAAACCGCAGGTGTGAGAACACTGCCCTGCTGTTTGAGTCCTTGGGTTGGCCAGCGGCTCGGTAAGCCCAACGGCTTTGACTGAGACCTGTACCCACATTAAAGAGCTCATTGTAAGAGGGGAGCAAACCTAATGTCAACAGCTCCAAGAGCTCTTTATTAAGATGGAACTTGAATGTGTGAAGTCAGCAACAGTTGCACCTCTGACCTCTCAAATTTTACCTTTCAACTTGGACGGAAAAAAACACTGATTATATTTTTCATTTCGCTGATATATATATCGCTGATATATTTCCCATGCAAAGTTTAGTTTTTAATCTTCCTAAATACTGCTAAAGCATTCCCCCCTTTAGCCATGTGATGCAGGCTCATGTGCTGATTGGTCCATGGATCAGATTACAACAAATTACCAGGGTCTGTGTACTGATAATCCTATAGCGCTCGAGCGTGTGACACTTTTGTTTCACTTTTGCTTCTTTTTCCTCTGTCTCTCTTTCAGGCACATCCAAATTGGGCGTGCAGTTGGGCGAAAAGAAGAAGGAGCGCGTCAATTTTTCTGTTCGCTTCACTCCTCTGTTCAAGATTCCCCCCTGCACTCCACCACCACCTCCTGAATGAATCCCTGAATGAATCTTCATTTACAATAGGAACCCTGCCCCTCCCCCGACTCCCCCAGACTCAAAACGCAAACTAAGGCTGTCACCTCCCATTTAAGAACCATCCTCTTTAAGAATACTTCTCTTTCGTCTCTTCCTCCTGATCACAACCTCTGCCATTTTCACCCCATCAGAGGTGACCTCACCCCCACTACTGCCTTCCCCTTAAAAATGGGCCTCTTCCCAACCCTGGTCCTCCTGCTCCTTCCTTGCCCTGCCCTCCTGACCCCACCCAGAGGAAGCAGGCCCTCAGGGGCCCACGGTCCTCCAGAATCCTCAGAGACAGCCCCAATTCAGTCCCCTCTGACCCCCCCAAAACCTGCCCCTGACCTCCCCTCCTCCGGCAAGCCCTCCCAGGATGTCAAGCCAAGAGCCGCCAGGGATGCAGGCCCGCCCCCCAACTGCACCCACAGCCAATCAGAGTCCTGATCTCAGAAACCAGCATCCAGAAGGACACGTCTGGGAAGGGGGAAGGGGACGGTCCCACCCTGGAGCTGGAGCCCGGATCACCCCTGGTTCTGACCCACCGAATCAGCCTGGTGCCGGCGCCGGGGGCCTGCGGGGGAGGGTGCGAGGCGCAGGTCGCCGCATTGCGGGAGCGCGTGGAGCGGTTGGAGAGAGAGGTGTCTGCCCTGAGGGAGAAATGCGGGGACACAGAGGGGGGCTGCTGCACCTCACAGCAGAGCACCGGTACGACCAAATGACTGATTCACTGATTGACTGATTCAATTACTGATACATTAAATCATTTTCCAACTGGCTGATTCACTGGCTGACTGATTCATTTACTGATACATTAAATCATTTTCCAACTGGCTGACTGATTCATTTACTGATACATTAAATCATTTTCCAACTGGCTGATTCACTGGCTGACTGATTCATTTACTGATACATTAAATCATTTTCCAACTGGCTGATTCACTGGCTGACTGATTCATTTACTGATACATTAAATCATTTTCCAACTGGCTAACCGACTGACTGATTCATTTACTGATACACAAAATAATTTGCCAACTGACTGATTAATTTACTGATACACTAAATCATTTTCCAACTGAAAGTCTGATTCACTGATAGACTGCTCTATTTACTGTAACACTAAATGATTTCATTCTTTTGACCTACTGATTTCGCTTACGGATATACTAATTGCTTTACTGACTGTGTCACTGACTCATGTACTAATTCATTTACTGATGAACTGCACAACTGATTTACTGGCTTGAGTGACACATATATCAACTGATTTACTGATTGACTGACTGAATGATTCCCTGTCAATCTTTTTTACTTCAAATCCATCGAGAGCGACTTACACAACTTACATAGCATTAACATCACCATCCATTCATACAACTGGATATATACTGAAGCACTACAACCTTTAGGTTACAAGACCAGGTCCTTACCCGTTATACTCCACTGCCACTCCCTTTTACCATTCTCATTATCTAGGAACTAGAAACAAGTACATGCGTCCCTCAATTTATCTGTCCACAGTCTTCAGGTGTATTTGTGATAACATTCATCCCAGTCAGGGGTGTTAGCACAGATTCCCCTTAACATCCATATGGCCAACTACCATATTCCTTCCATGTTCTGTACTTGCTTAGTTATGTCCTTATTTCTGGTGCTATAAACAAGACTAAGAACAGAACATACATTGGCAAACCACTGGCAAACTGGAGTGGTAGTCAGTGATTAGACACTGTACTACACTATCAAAACGTATTAAAAACAACACGTGTGTCATTTTTTAAACCCACCTCCATATCTAGTTAAGGACAACACTTTGTGTTACTGTCAACACAGTCGGTGTTAAAAATGGTAATGCATCAATTCTATATTTGTAACACAAAAGTAGAACTGTCACAAAATCGGTCTAAAGTAACTCAAAAGTAGTAACGCAGTGTGTTGATATTAGCACGTCTTTTTTGAGAGTGTAGCCTCTCTCTCTCTTTCTGACTCTCTCCCTTCCTCCCTGCCATTATTTCTCCCTCTGTTTTTCTTTATTTTCTCTTTCTACTCATTTCTGTTTATCTGTCTGTCTCTCGCTCTCATAGGTGTCCACTGCACCATCGAGCCAGGGGATTTGTGTCCGAATGACTGCAGCGATCAGGGCCGTTGTGATCAGGGCAAATGCATCTGTTTCCCAGGATTCAGTGGCCCGGATTGCAGCTGCCCGTCAAACTGCAACAACCGAGGCACCTGTGTGAATGGCCAATGCGTGTGTGAGACCGGCTTCACAGGTTCAGATTGTTCCGAAAACTCCTGCCCCAATAACTGCAATAACAAGGGACAATGTGTTAATGGGCAGTGTGTGTGTGACAGTGGATTTATGGGGACCGACTGCTCTGCCAAATCCTGTCCCAACAACTGTAAAAATAACGGCAAGTGTGTGAATGGCAAGTGTGTGTGTAACAGTGGATTTACGGGGACCGACTGCTCTGCCAAATCCTGTCCCAGTAACTGCAGTAACAGAGGTCGATGTGTTAATGGGCAGTGTGTGTGTGACAGTGGATTTACAGGGGCCGACTGCTCTGCCAAATCCTGTCCCAACAACTGCAACAATAATGGCAAGTGCGTGAACGGAAAGTGTGTGTGTGACACTGGTTTTACTGGGACCGACTGTTCTGAAAAATCATGTCCCAACAACTGTAACAATAACGGCAAGTGTGTAAATGGAAAGTGTGTGTGTAACAGTGGATTTACGGGGACCGACTGCTCTGCCAAATCCTGTCCCAGTAACTGCAGTAACAGAGGTCGATGTGTTAATGGGCAGTGTGTGTGTGACAGTGGATTTACAGGGGCCGACTGCTCTGCCAAATCCTGTCCCAACAACTGCAACAATAATGGCAAGTGCGTGAACGGAAAATGTGTGTGTGACACTGGTTTTACTGGGACCGACTGTTCTGAAAAATCATGTCCCAACAACTGTAACAATAACGGCAAGTGTGTAAATGGAAAGTGTGTGTGTGACAGTGGATTTATGGGGACCGACTGCTCTGCCAAATCCTGTCCCAGTAACTGCAGTAACAGAGGTCGATGTGTTAATGGGCAGTGTGTGTGTGACAGTGGATTTACAGGGGCCGACTGCTCTGCCAAATCCTGTCCCAACAACTGCAACAATAACGGCAAGTGCATGAACGGCAAGTGTGTGTGTAACAATGGATTTATGGGGACCGACTGCTCTGCCAAATCCTGTCCCAACAAATGCAGAAACAAAGGACATTGTGTAAATGGTCAATGCATTTGCAATGATGGATTCACAGGTCCAGATTGCTCTGAAAAATCTTGTCCCAACAACTGCAGTGACAATGGAAGGTGTATAAAGGGCAAGTGTGTGTGCAACAGTGGATTTACAGGGACCGACTGCTCCGAAAAGTCCTGTCCCAACAAATGCAGGAACAAAGGACATTGTGTAAATGGTCAGTGCATTTGTAACGATGGCTTCACAGGTCCAGATTGTTCTGAAAAGTCCTGTCCCAACAACTGTAGTGACAATGGAAGGTGTGTAAAGGGCAAGTGTGTGTGCAACAGTGGATTTACAGGGACCGACTGCTCAAAAAAATCTTGTCCCAACAACTGTCGTAACAGAGGACGTTGTGTTAACGGAGAGTGTGTGTGTGACAGCGGATTTACAGGCACTGACTGTTCCGAAAAATCCTGTCCCAACAACTGCAATAATAACGGCAGGTGTGAGAACGGCAAGTGTGTGTGTAACAGTGGATTTACAGGGACAGACTGCTCTGCCAAATCCTGTCCCAACAAATGCAGTGACCAGGGCAGGTGTGTGGATGGTAAGTGTGTCTGCAATAGCGGTTTCACAGGGCCAGACTGCTCCACCAAATCGTGCCCCAGTGACTGCAGTGACCAGGGCAGGTGCGTGGACGGGAAGTGCGTGTGTGAACCGGGATTTTCAGGGCAGGACTGCTCTGCTAAATCCTGCCCCAACGACTGCAGCGACAAAGGACAGTGTGTGAACGGCAGGTGCGTCTGTCACCATGGTTTCACAGGCCCTGACTGCAGCCAATGTGAAGAGGGTTTTACAGGAGAGGACTGTAGTACAGGTGAGTCATACTGTAGGTGTTACCACTGGGGTCCCAGTGAGCACAAGCCCAAGCCCGAGTATAGACTAAGCGTCTAGATGATATATACAATGTAGACATTCTGGTGAAAAACCAGGCCGGATTTGGTTTAAATGTGAAACCGGCTAAGACATAAACAGGCTATATCGGGGTGAAACAGGAGCTAAATTAGGGATGAATTGAGCTAACCTAGTCCATTTATGTCAAAACATGTCAACCTAGATTTCCACCTATCTAGACGTCTCGATTCCGTCTATATTTGTGCTTGTGCTCACTGGGGTATTATTCCATATTGCTACTATGGGTGTTATGTGTAATCAGTGATTTTTTAAACTAACTGTACTGTGGTTGCATTTTTCTCCACAGTGGAAAAGTAATGGTCTTATTTATCGGTCCACATAAGCTACACTTTGTAGTAGTACCACCTCATTGGGGGGGGGAGTTAATGAGCTCTGCTCTCCTGTCATTGGTTCACTGCTTGAAATGGAATTGCTTCCTCATTGGTTGAACTGTGACCAGGCCTTCCTTTCTTCTCACTCTCTTGTGGTGCACAGCTCTCACTGGCGTGTCCCAGCTTGGTACCAGGAATATAACCGATTCCTCCGTCACCATGTTCTGGACCCCGCCCTCCATTCAGTATGATGTCTACTTCATCACCTTCACCAGTAAGGTAACCCCACTCTCGCTGCTCTCTCCAGTTGCATTTTGTGGCCAGCTGTCACCTGTGGTCACCTGCCTCATTTTGAATCAAGGCACAGATGTCACACGGCCCTGAAGTGTGCACCGTTGCCTGCTGTCACCCTTTCTCTGGTGATGTCATTTCCTGCTTGTGAAACATCAAGTTCAGCCGTCTTAGTCACTGAAGCTGCAGCCAATAACTGCAGCCACGCTCGCCATAATCATGAGCAAGCAGGCCTGTCCCGCTTTTTTATGCATGTCCCTGTGCATTTTTGGATGATGTCTTTTGCTCAATTAATGATCAGCCACACCTGTGTGGTAGCCTCTGCAAGAAGCTAGTAGCCATTTTCTCAGGTGTTTCTATGCTTCCAGTAAGTGAGTTTTTTAAACTCATGAGGCCAATATTCAGTACAGCCCGCAGGGCTCTACACTCCCAGAAGAAAGGGTTCCAAAATGTTCGTTTGTATGTTTACAGAGGAACTCTAGCTAGTTTAGGAGGATCTTTGTCAGGCCAAATGGTTCAGTCTGGGATATTTCACACTTTTCACACCTACCGTAGAAGTTTCCATTAAGAACTGAAAAGGGGTCATCATGGAGACAGCCCAAAGAACCGTTTTTTTTTTTTCCTGAGAGCGTATAGTCCAGCAAGCTGCCCTAGTGTTTACGCTTGGACTTCCAACATTATACGAAAGGATGTCGACCTTTCAAATTCGCTTGAGACACCACAGCTTTTAAGCATGTTTTCTCGATGACTACTTCATTTCATTCTTGGGGATAATATCTCATTTGTTATTTCCTAATGCTAAGAGTCAGAAACTTTTATTCATTGGAAAGCATGGCATTATTGGGAAGATACCTCCAAAACCAGTTATGCATTCTGTCGTCAGGCATCAAGATTTAATGTTTTTCCAGTCCCCCTTTCGACACAGATTTTTATTTCTCTCAACACTATAGGGCCCAGATCTGGGTCAAACACGTATTTGTTTTGGATTCAAATACTTTTCTATGCTTTACTGATCTTGTCTGGTGTATTGGAACCAATGAAATACTCTCAAAAAGTGCCAACCCCACCCTTCTGCTCACATTGGCATGCTCAATTACACCAGGCAAGATCAATAGAGCTCAGAAAAGTATTTAAATCCTGTGGGGCACTATGCGAAAATCAGGATGAAGTGGTCTGGCTTTGGCACGTGGGAAAACGTTTTACGAAGGCTGATCGATCAAAACTGACACTGAGCAAAAAGGTGATGCTATAAGTCCAGTTCCTGGCTACAAAAATTACACAAAATATATCCATGTTCTCTCTCACACTCCACTTATTAAATTTTGTTCAAGCTTTAAAGATTTTCACCTTGTCAAACTCCATAGTAGCTTGCGTAGAGGACAACAAAAGCTTTATTGATACTGTAAATGTGGAAAAACGTTGACATTTTGCCAAAGGAAATGTCTGAGGACTTTTGACTATTTTATGTCAAATGAGGGCTAGTGCTCCAACCTCAAACTCTACGAATGTTAAAACTGGAGGGAAAAAATAGCTCCTATGTTTGAATTCAGAGCTTTAGTCACACAGGAGTCGTAATTATAAAGAACACATTGCAAGGAAACTGAACTTGAAATAGCTTGCAAAAACTCACTAATAGCAGTAACAGATAAAAATAAAAGCCATCCAGTTGGCCTTGACCTGATTCTTCTTATTACTTGGCTTATGGTTTCAATTAATGTGGAAATATGGGAGATAAAACTCAGGAACTACGTTCATCGTTACGATGGCAATTTACTCATTTGCAATTCAGACATTTGGTGACTCACACTGCTGGACAAAATCAGTAAAACATTTGTTTGATCCCCCCCCCCCTTTTCCCCCCCAATTTTTTCCTCCCATATGTGGAGACTGCAGTTGTACGATACTCTGGCATCACCACTGGCTTTGCTCATCTGGTATCGAGGGCAATGCATCAGTGACTGCGTGCTTCTCTGGTGCGATGAAGCAGATAGTCTACAATATCTTGATTACAGGCCAAACTACAAAAGTCTGATGCAGGCAACCTGCACCTAGCAAATTGTAACAATTACATTTTTAAGCCACCATTCACATATAATGCCAAGATTTGGCCATTAAACCCTTGTAGGCCTCTCATTTGCTGATAATGAATGGAGTATCCAGCACTACATCCATCCTGTACTTGCATAAACCTGGATATATTCTTTTAAAAAATACCTCAGTCAGAGCTAATACCTGTACAGTTTCCATTTTGTGACTGGACATTGGTACCTGTCCTTTGGGGTTTTCAGGCTGAACTTAATTCTGTATTTATATACTGTTTATCTAACATGTGTTCCTAAGCTTTGGAGAGGAGTGATGTGATTATTATGGATAATGAAAACTGTTCACTTATGGTATGCAGTACTGTACTATCAATGTCATACTAGTATGTCTGGGTACACTAATCTAATAGAGAACTAGAATGTGCTAGAATGTGAGCGGACAGAATTCAAATGTTAGACGTAGAATGAGAGAATTTGAATGAGAGCATGTGAGGGAATCAGAATGTAAGAATTAGAATGTCAGCGTGTGAGAGAATTAGAATGGCAGAAGCAAGTTTTCAGTTAACCAGTAACAGTGATGAGAATGTTAGAATTCAAAAACATAAATCAGGTGCTCTCCAGTGGAGTACAGAAGCCCACCCAGCATATGCATGCGTACACACACACACACACACACAAATACACACACACACGCATGCACACACACATGTACATGCATGCATACACACACACACGCACGCATGCACACACGCATATTTCTCCCCTAGGTAAGAGTGTGACAGAGACTGCAAAAAGGGAGCAAGACCAAGAGGCAGAAAGACAGAGAGACAGAAATAGGAAGCAGGGAGAGAATGAGAGAGAGACCGGCAGACAGACAGACACTGGGAGAAAGGAGGGAGAGAGAGTCACAGTAGGTTACAGAGCTGCTCAGTTTGGACTAGGGCTGTTTCCAAGAGCACAGACACAAACAACAACGGACACATTCAAGGAAAGAATTGCAAAAAAGAAAGAAAAAAATGAAAGAAAGAAAGAAAGAAAGACAGACAGCAAGCTCAGTTTTTTTCCACCCAATGGGGTGGGTGTGAGAAAAGATCAGGGCAGGGGGGGAGGCATGAAGACAAGAATGTTCGGAAATAACTAGACAATGACAATGGAGAGCTAGTGATGATGAAAACAAAGAGAGATAGACAGAGAGAGAGAGAGATGGGAGAGACAGGAAAATAGAAGGAAGAGAGGTAGAGAGAAAAAGAAAGAGAGAGATAGGGTTCTGTCAAAATACAGAAAACTAATGCATACTGGACATTGACAAGTGAGTCAAATTATTATTATTATTACACCCTATACACCGGGGTAAGAGGCAAATTAAATGTCTAAAATATTAAACTGGCACGGTTTAAGAGAGAAAGGGTGTGCGTGTGGTGTGCGTGTGTGTTTGTATGTGTGTGTGTGTTGGAGATACAGATGTGTGGTGTTAGTTGCTAAGGACAGTGTAAACATGGCCAAAAACATGACTCTGGCCAGGGGGATGACATCATTACAGTGCAGATGGAACCCAGAGAGAAAGAAAGAGAGAGAGAGATAAAAAGAGATGGAGAGAGAGGGAGGAAATTGTCATCTGACAATTCATCTCATTCATCTGACAATTTCAGGAATATTTTGGGGGAGAAATGAGACAGGGGCATCATTCTCAGATTTGTATGACACAGTATTCAGAGATGAATTACTGTACACTGGACGGTGTCAGGGACCACCAAATTTATGCACAACTTTTCTTACTTTATGAAAGAAAGCGTAAGAAAATTTGCATAATTCAAAAGAAATTTGAAAAGAAAAAAATAGTCGACAGTAACTGAACACAGTGCTCCACAGTTTGAGTTGAGAAAAACACAAAAAAAGGAACATATAGACCTCTCAGTAATATCAATGGAATTTAACACAAAGATTCTGGAGAGATTATTCAGATGACCCCCTTACCTGAACCTGTAGGTTCCTTTACAGCAGGGCTGCCCAGCCCTGTTCCTGTAGATCTACTGCCTGTTGGTTTTCACTCCAACCCTAACAAACCACACCTCATTCAACAGCTAGAGATCCCGTTGAGCTGCTATTTATTTGAGTCAGGTGTGCCAAATTAGGTTTGAAGTGAAAACCTACAGTTGGGTAGATCTCCAGGACCAGGATTGGGCAGCCCTGCTCTACAGGGAAAAATGGCCATGTGCCTCCACCTCCTCTTCTTCACCATTATTCGACATCTATTCTCTTTTCATTTGCTTTTGTAATATACTATGATAGTATGCTTATTTATTTCAATTGAGATAAGAGTTTTAATCCTCTTAGTATCCAAGGTTTTTATATTGTTCACTACAGGAAGATTTGGCAATGTTCATTTGAAAACCATGTTTATTATACACTAATTGTATAATTAAGATGCCATTCAAATTTTAACCAATCAATAGTGTCTGATTAGTAGGCTGCTAAACAGAAGTTGAAATTAATATCTTTACTGAATGTTCAAGACCGCCATCTCTCTCATTTAGAAAGGACGTACTTTTCAAAATTATTTATTATTTACCTGTTTATATGATTTCGCTTGTATTGCATTCACTTAGAGAACTACTGAAATGCCAGAAAACAGGGATCACTCTAAAGAAGATATAAACTGAAGACGACAAGCAGACGCAACCGAGTGGCCAGAGTGTGTTTTTTGGGACTATGTTACAAACTGAATACCCGTGTCTACTGTGTCTCACTCTCTCTCACTCACACAGAAAGAGGGAAATCAGAAGGTAACTTCTAAAGTTGGTGGCCGGCTCACCAGCTACACCCAGACCGGATTGGCTGCCGGGCAGGAGTACGATGTCTCCATCAGGGGAGAGAAAGATGGGAAGATGGGTGCGGAAAGCACCACAGAGTTCATGACCTGTGAGTCTGACTGGAAACTGTAACTTTAGACTGAACTGTCTGGCAGACATTTTGGCTCTGTTCGTTATTCATAATTTCATTAGCTCTCCTAGTTCACAACCTGTGTGTCTGACTGTAAATTTGGGGGGTTTCATGGTTTGGTTCCCTTATCGACAGTCAATAAAATTTATTAACTATGTTTTGCTAAAATCCCCATATATACCTTTTACAAATGCATTAAATGTTTCCACAGGATGGTAATGATTTCAGCATTTGTTCATTTTTCAATTCTATTGTATTCTAATTTCAGTGATTTCTGGACCCAAAAACCTCCGTGTTGTGAAGACAACTACCACATCAGTTATCGTCCAATGGGAGCCTCCCTTGGCGGATATTGACAGGTACCGCCTCTCCATCTCGGCCAGTCAGAGTGAAGGAGGGGAGCCAGGCAGGCAGGAAATGACCCTACCACCCGAGAGAGACTCCGCCCACATCACCGGTTTGGAGGCGGGCCGTTTGTATGACATCACTCTGGTGTCTGAGAAGGGGATGAGCCAGAGCCAGCCAATCAAAGTGGAGGCTATACCTGGTGAGTCCTTCAGTCACTAATGTCACCAAGGCATGTCAGAATCCACCCATGATGGGGGATCTAGTGTAGAGTCAGTCTTTTGCGGGCCAAAAGCAAACACATCGAGCAGCGCAGATGGCGCCCTTGGAAGTTGGCGCATAATTTGCATACGGTGTGGGAAAGTGGAATCAGGGAACCGCCTGTGGTCGGTTATCCAAATCACATCCACTTTCCAAGTGGAATTCTGCTTCAGGTTGGCAGGTTTATACAAAGTCCTGTCTGAGATTTGTCAGGTCATGGGGAGGCTTGCGCACGGATGCGAAAGAGTTCTGGAGTTTCTAATGCACGGCGTATGTGGATACTGTACGGAAGAGCAGGTGTTGTATGGGTGATACACAGGGGTTGGGGCTATATGACGATCCATCTGGGAATGATTTACCCCAACATTTCCTCCCGCCGTCCTGAGCGATGAGCTTACATCATGCATTATGTCTCAATAATCAAGGGGACAAGATGAATGAAAAGAAAAAAACGAAATGAAAGAGAGAGGGAATAGAAAGAACAGAGAGATGAATACAGGTGGAAGAAAGCTACAAAAAGGCTAGTTTTTTTTATTTAAAAAAGCATATCAATGTCCAGAATATGTTTTTAATTGAAATCAACTTTTAATTGGTTACTCTTAAGGCTGTCATCATTATTTTATCAATATAAATAGCCTACTTATAGTTGTAGCATACAGTATATCATGAGTAGCCTATTAAAAAGGAACCCACTTTCTTAATATTTGATAAGGTTCAAAATGCATTTTATATTTAGCGCCTGTAATGCAGTAAAAACAATTAACTGAAACTGAGAGAGAAAGGAGGTGGGGAGAGGTACTGAGAGATTTTGAACAGACAGAGGAAGCCTGAAGGGAGTGAATGAATGTGAAAATTAAAATTAACAGGAATATTTGGGGATTTAGAAACAGGAAGTCCACGCGGACCACAGACCAATTCCTGGGCAAAAGACAGGAACTTCCCTCTCTGACTGTTCTGTCACTGTGCATATCAATAACCCCCCTTATCCCTCACAAGATCAGGGTTTTTCTGAAGGCTGATTCCGACGTGGGACCTGGCTGGCTCAACGAAAGAACCTCTCCTTTTCCTCTCCCAGTAGGTCTGAAGAGATTGTCCCTATAACGTTAACGTGCACTAACGTGATTGCCGGTTTTGCAGGGTACACTGTGGACTGTCTGCACTGATTGGCTTGAAGGAGGGGAGAGACCCTTCAGCATTGATGCTGGGATACATGCAAATACAAGCGCGCGCACGCACTCACTCAAAGGCTTGATTGCTCTCTGTCCCTCTTGCTCTTTCTTACTGGCAAATACCACTACGTCCACACCAAGTATACAATGAAATAAGTTCACAAATATTTATTTTATAATGTCAACATAATTCAAATGTCAGACTAAACTGACCTTTTTGTTTCAGTGGGGCATTTCTGTGCAGAAACATTATTTGGCAAAATTGTTCCACTATGGCTTTTCTACGCTTAGGCTATATGTAATTAACTTCTTACATATAGCATATAAATTTTCTTCATAATTATAACCTGTTATAAATGCGTACTTATATTGCATATTTGCACCAGTTGAGTGCCTGAACATAACTATGTTATGAAAGCAAACTATGAAAAGCAAAGCTGAAGTTTGCCCTGCACAAACTGCCACAAATGGTATCCACTGTTTATTCTAGGGACAGGAAAATGAGGTTTCCAGAATTCGATTCTGGGCAGAGCTACTGGGTGCTGCCAATCACCAATTTGTATGAACCAATCAAAGGACCTCTCACTCCTTAGCAAAAAACAACATGGCTGGTTCAAATCAGCAAGTTGTTGATTTATTTTTGAACCCATTTTGGGATTCATGAAGCACCATTGCCCCTTTACTACCGCATGCCTCGTCAGATACTGTTTATTCATTGCTATTATGTTCATTTCAAATTTTAGCACCTACTGCTGTACTTAATACAAGGAACAGGGTTTCTTTCCACGGGCCAAATAACAGGCTAAAGCTAAATAACTAAACAGCAGATTTGTCATTCCAGCAGCCCGTCCCCTGCCTACAGGGAAAGCCACCAGCTTAGATACTGATGCGACCGTGGAAACCATGACTGTGGCAGTAGGGTCGGAGGGGGGTGTGCCAGGGAAGACAAAACCAGGCGAGAATGTGTTCTACAAGAAAACTGAGCAGGAGGATGAGCACAATGCCGATGGGAGGAAGGTGTGGAGAGGCCATTTAGAAAGAGACAGGGAAGAAGACGGCGACAGAACCGAGGCAGACCTGCGGCCCATGAGAACTGGCTCCGCAAATCCGCAGGACAAACGCGAAGATGGGGCCAGGCCCAAACTGCCAGGAAGACCACTCGTGGCCAAAAAAACCAAGGTTCCAGGTTGGGCACATTTAAACGGCACCAGGCCAGTTCAGGGCAAAGCTTGGCAGAAGCAGCCAGGAATCAAACGTCCAGTGTTCGGAGCAAAGAAGAAGATGATTCACACAGCTGGACCAAAACCCAGACAACCCACCCTCATCACACATGGGGAAACCTTACAGACTGATGCGGGGAAGAGACCCCTGGAGGAATTAAATGTACCTGAAGTCGGAACCGACCATACCTTACACAATTCTCAGGGAAGGGGTGGGAACCAAACACCCTCAAACCAATCACCAGTTGGCTCTGAAAGTCATGCAAATCCTGAGATGGGCAGAGATACTGGAGCAAGGAAAGAGGCTGTGAAGCAGACGACTATGCCTAGGGGAAATATCCCCCACATCAATATTAAAAAGAAGGTGAAGGTGGGATACAGGAGAGTAAATGGTACTGTTTGGATGTTGGGAAAAGAACCAGGGTCTGAGGGTGGAGCCAGAGGAGCGGGGCACAGGGAGGGGGATGGGGCGAGGGTGGGTGCAGCCAGTGGACTTGAGAGAGGCGACCAAGCGGTTGGGAGTGACATTAACATCACGACAGACATGGCTGGTTCAGACTCGAGGAAAAAAGGCAGGGATGATCATGAACCTCAAGGAGAACCATTAGTCAATGGCAGGGCACAGGGGCAAATGCAGATCACCCAGACCAAAGAGTCTTCTGAGCAGCAGGAAGCTAAGGACAAGCAGCAGGAAGCCAAGGACAAGCAGCAAACCCCACTCTCTGCCCTACCCACAGCTTCTTCTCCATCCCTTCTCCCAGCATCAAGACTGTCTGAGGACGAAAGCCAAATCAACCTGCCTGACCAAACTGGAATAGCAAACTCCCAGGAAGGGTCCAAACAATCCTTGGCCCCGCCCAGTCATACCACAGGTCCCAGTACCCCTAAAAGCCAATCAGAGAGTGATTCACAGGTATATTCCAGAAATCCAGAAGACAAAGGGGGTTCCCTGGAGAGAGTGTCCATGAAGACTGATACAGGCACAGACCCTGATGGACCTCGAGATTCACATTCTGGAAACCAAGGGCTGGAAGACAAAGGGGGCTCCCTGAAGAATGTGCCCATGACAACTGGTACAGGCACAGACCTTGATGGAACTCCAGATCAACATTCTGGAAGCTTAAAGGAGGAGGACAAAGGGGGCTCCCTGGAGACTGTATCCTTGACAACCAAAGCTGACATGACCCATGAGAGTGCTATCCCTGATGGACTGATGGATTCCAGCAGGGATGAGGGGAAGAATGGGGTGGAGGGAGGGGGGATAACAGGGAGAGAGGGGAAAGAGAGAGGTCCACTGAGGCCAGGGCACCCTCATCTTAGGACCCCTCCCCTTCGCCGTCCTCATATAGGTCCATTCTTCAACAGGACCCGGCCAAACCAGGGTGCACCCCGTCGTCCAAACCAGGGTGCACCCCGTCCCCCAAACCAGGGTGCACCCCGTCCCCCAAACCAGGGTGCACCCCGTCACCCAAACCAGGGAGTACTCCGTCCTCAAAGCCAGGGTGCACCCCATCACCCATCCCAAGGTCAGTACCACAGACCCAGGAAGCCCAATGACCTCCAAAGACAACAAGGTGGTTACAGTCCAGAAAATACAAACAGTACAGAAACCAGAGTTAGCCCCAGTGAACCAGCCCTCAGAAACAACAGCTCCAAAGTTAAAGCAAGGCAGCAAGGTTATTCCAAAATAGGCCGCAACATCACCTCCACCCAGGTACGCCCAAATCCAAACACGAGCCCCACTAAACGGGTCGGCTTCAGAAAGGCGGTCATTTATTCCCCGGTTGGCACAGGCGTCCAAAAGAACGAAACAGATCTGGGGGGCAGTGCTCCAAGAACGGGCCCAGGCTTCACATCTATTGAGGCACAGAACGTCACCTCCAGGGGGTTTGTCCTCATCTGGGAGGTAACATCTGGAATCTACCAGAACTTCACTGTGATCCGCAGGGAGTATGGAGGTAAGGGCGGGACCCAGAGGGAGAAAGAGGGGGAGAGAAAGGAGGAGGAAGATGAGGAAGAGGATCAAGAGGTGGATGAAGGCAGATCAGGTAAAGATCAGGGCAGGACTGAAGATGGAAGCAGGAGTGAAACCCGCTTCCCCGCCAGACCACACAAGAAGACCCCAAAATTCACCCAGGTCCTCCCAGGCTCTGCCCGTTCCCTCCTGTTCCAGGACCTCGCCCCGCAGACTAACTACTCCCTGTTGCTGTCCGGTACAGGGCCTGGGTTTCGGTCCAAAATCCACCAGTTTACAGTCAGCACAGGTACCCACCCCCCACTCCCCATCTCCACTCTCATCCCTTCCCTTCCTGGCATCCCCCACACCGCTTGATTATATATTTTGGGATCAATATACCACAAAAACCTGATTTTAAAAATAATGCTTGTTAACTCATGAGGACCATTTTACATATTCCACATTGCACACTACTATATGTAGACTTTCATGCATATATGATCCATTACATTTCATGCATCATATAATGTTTAAAGATTGTACAAATATAAATACATAGAAAATTAGTTATACATGCCATATAAAAGTGAAAAGAGTAGATATTTAGACATTCATAAAATGACCCCCTCACGACTATAAACTGGTAACACTTCAGAATATGGTTGTTATTCTTCTCTGATAAAGATTAATAATTAATAATTGCATTCTTTGAGTAATAATTGCATTACACATAATCAAAATGTACTGTTGATTTTTAGTATCTTTCCTCATTTCCAGTTTTTGATTGACATGATATGTTCTTGACAACAACTGGTAACTAGTGTGATATCTAGCTGCCAGCAGTAGGCAACCTGCAAGATCTCTCTGAGAACGGGTAACCTATAGCATCTTTCACTGAGAAAAACTCGCAACGTACAGCATCTTTCACTGCGAACTGGTGTCTCACAGGTGCCCGGTGAGTGGCTTGGGGCATTTATGCAACTCAAACTCTAGGTGACTTTCACACACCCTACCTCAGGGGCATGAAGCCAATCCATAAGCCATTACTAATTATGTGTATCCGACAAATGCAATGCAATTTAGTAACACACTTACTAACAGTAATTAACACCAGTCAACCATCAAATATTTACAATCAATGATGCAGGATGCAGTTGTTATAACTTATTCAGCATTTATAACTGCCATATTATGAAGCATTACCATTTTGTCAATTTATAGCAACAGGTGCATACCAGCTGTCTCCTGAAATAATATATTTAACCTCAGGGATTATTTTTTGAGTTGAAAATTATCCAGTTTTGACTAAGTCACAGCTATTTTAGGAGTAAGAAGGTTCTGTGTGTCTGTGTTTGCGTCTGGTAATTGTTGCTTATTCATGTGTTGTGTTGCTTTCATTTTGTGGTTTCAATGGCACTGAAGACCACGGCTTTCAATTAAAGCACTTTCACACAGACAGTGCCACGCTTTAACTAATCAAGATTCATGTAACAAACAATTAATCCTGCTGCCACTGATTAATTGAGATTGCACTGTTGTGTGGTGTGTTTAACCCTTTGTCTTCTGAACACTTGTCTCACATCTGTTTCGTACAGAACTGTGATGAGTGCAACTCATACTGGGTACATTGTGAAGAAACACACTGAGATTATCACACTAAAGGGACAGTGATACTGAGCACCCCCTAGTGGAGTGGAGGCACATTATCTCAGGATGACAATACTGCATATTCTGTACCTAATCAAGTTGGTGCTCTCAAACCGTTGGTTCTCAACCCTGGTCCACTGGACCGCAAGTGTACAGGTTTTTGTTTTTACCTCAAAATCAGCAACCAGTTAAGGTCCAAGAAACCACATGAGGCAAGCTAACTAATCAGCTGCTCTAATTGTTAAATGAAGTTCTGAATTGTATCTAGTACCGGCATAGCCTGTGGGTCACCAGGGTTGATAACCATAGCCTCAAACCATAAGGACATATATCAGGACTCTGAATTCAGGATAAAGGAAGCATCCCGTAACAAGCAAATTTGAGGAATTAACAGAAAGGCTATAATTAGAAGCTCAACACAGACAAGTTTCAGGCTCTGTTTTACAATGTACTGTACTGTTATACGTCACCTCCAAAAAGATCCATGTGCCTCATACCCATTCCATGAATATTAATGATCATTAATATTCATGAGGACCTTTGTGACATCCCTCACTCTCATTCCTGATCTGATCTTCTCTCTCTCAGGGTTAGCTTACAGTCTGCCATCTTCCCTGCCTCTCCTCACCATCCTCCTCAAACTCAGGGTAAGACCATGGTTGGCCCCAAAGGTTTTTTTTTTAATCAGTGAAAACTGCTACCGATGAATCAATTAACTGGTCACCTGCTGACCTAAATATTGATTCATATTTTTTGTGTTTTGAAGTCCATTAATCCATTGTCAGTGAATGGAGCTGTTTTTTTTATTCAAAAATAATTTTTCCCCAGGGTTGAAAATCTGTTGGCCACCGTATATCTTATACCTCTTCATCATCTCTGTTATACTCCCTTCATCACACAATTTGGTTGCGATATTTAACCTTTTTATCTGTTTTGTTTTTACTTATTCAAATTTCACAATTTTTTTTCCACCATTTTTACATTTTAAAAGTAATTATTTTTCCTTCACTCATTCCTCTTCCATCCATTTCATTCTTCCTTTCAGGACTGAAAGACCAGCTCAGCATCACTAATATCATGTGATCATTTTACCTTCTATTCTACTGTGTTCTCCGAACAGGATCAGATCAGTGGCATTAACAGCGCCAACAGCACCCTCTGTCTGTATATGCTGTACATGTACCATATAATGTACTGTATATATTGTATATATGAATGGACTGCACATATATACATATGCAATCATATGAATACTAACAATCACGGCAATGCATAAGTGTGTACTGTCAACAGTATGAGGGCCCCCTGGTGGTCATGTCAAAGTCTTACCTTCTCTATATGACATCTCTCTTTGTCTCTCCGTGGAAGTTTCCCTTGACTCTCTCCTATTGTGCGTGTGTGTGTGTGTGTGTGTGTGTGTGTGTACCTCGTATGTGTGTGTGAGAGAGAGAGAGATAGTTTGCTGTGGTGAGTGTGTGTTTTCTGGTGTATGTGTGTGTGCTTGTGGTATATGTGTGTGTGTGTGTGTGTGTGTGTTTGGTTCCTACTTCTCATCCACCATTCTTCCTTTCAAGCCTTTCTCACTCTTATCTGTCCATCCCCTGGCCTTCCCTCTCTGTCCCTCGCTTGTGTCTTTCTTTCTCTTTCTCTCTCTCTCTCTCACATTCCCTCACTCCCTCTTCTCTGCTTCATCTTCGCACCAGGCCCTGAGCCACCCTCTGACCTCTCCTTCAGCAACGTGACCGAGTCCTCTCTCATCGTCTCCTGGGCCAAGCCTAAGAGCCCCGTGTCTGGTTCAAGGTCACGTACACACACACCAGAGAAGGTAAGGGTCTCACCTCTAGCTTCAAGGCCATGTACACACACACACACCAGAAAAGGTAAGAGTCATCTCTAGCTTCAGGGTCACCTACACACACACCAGATAAGATAAGAGTCTCACCTCTAGCTTCAAGGTCACATACACACACTCCAGAGAAGGTAACACTCTCATCACTAGCTTCAAGATCACGTGCACATACAAACACCAGAGAAAGTAAGAACATCATCTCTAGCTTCAAGGTCATGGGAACACATACAGGTACATGACTGATTGAAAGTCACAGATGCACCAGTCAACAATGGTCAAATTTTCATTGTAGTTCTAAGTTTGGTAGACTTGTGGAATACTGCAAAAAGTTTGATGCCATCCAGCAGCAGACAAAAACGTGCCTTTGTTGTCTTCTTATTTTTACCCACAATGCACTTCCCTCTGTGCCCCAGGGGAGCCCATCTCTGTGGCCGTGGACTCCAAGAATTCCACTGTGCCTCTCTCTCACTCTCCCCCTGGCTCCACCTATGAGGTCAGTGTGATTTCCCTGCTGGGATTGGACGAGAGTGACCCAGTCAAAGGCCTTGTTGTCACACGTAAGTAGCCTGCTCTTTTAGCATCCCGCTCCTATTTTCTTAGCTTGTAGTTTGAAAACTCAGCTCTCCTTTCGTCATTTATGCCAATGAAGTCACTCTGTTTTACAAAGCAACACGACCAGACATCTGACGCAGCAAGCGAACTAAATAAGACACAGAAGCAGAGACGTGAAATCACTTAACAGGGTGCGGCGCCACCGCAGTCCCTGAAACTGGCCACTCTAAAACCCAGGTATAAATTTGCAATGTCACTGGTGCGCGTAGCCAATGCGCTTTGAATGAAAGGGCACACATCACGAACCTGGAGTACACACGTCTGTCTTCTGCCGTTTGCAGATGAGGCCTTTCCCCTCCACATTCCTCCCCTGACATCACCATTTCCGCCTGGGAAACATCGGCGCGTCCAGCTATTTTTTGGCGTCGAAAGCTGACACTAACCTGGCCCCCATAATCACCCCCCCACCCTTCTTTCTGGTGAGATAATGCAGCCTTGCTAGCTGTAATTATCAAATACCAGGCCTGTCCAGCATCGCTACACTTGACCCCATGCATGCTGGAATTCGCAAAAATTGGACCGGTCGTCCGCTGAAATTAAACACCTGTGTTGCAGCCGCTGCATCACATACAATTGTTATCCGACCTGTACTTTACTGCCGTTTATCCAGAGGGACTTGCTGTTCAGACACAAGTGCAAAGCTCTGGGATTGAAGTGCAATTAATCCCCCAGTGGAGGAAAAGTACAGTCCTTAACACGGACAGCCTCAGTCACTCACAAACTACCACAGAGCTTAATTTGTGCACAGTTTAATTTTAAAAAACCATGTTCTATAAAGTACGCCAACTGCGTACGTTCGCACAAAGTCTCAACCAAAGCACGCCAGTATTCTGGGGAAATGTTACAACATTGATGTTATGACAATGCTGAAACATTGTTTAAAAACAACTGTGCATAAAGTAAGCTCTGTTGATGCTAGTGAGTAACCGTGGCATTATATTTGGAAAGAGACTTTGTTGTTGAGTTTTTCTAATGTAAACCTAATTTTTTTGGCAATTGGAGGCCACAAAAGCTAGGGAACCATGAGGTCCGTTTTATCAGGGTGAGTTGCAGCAGATATCTAGAAAACTGGGTAAGTGGAAATGTACCTTAATTTCAGTAAACTGCCTCCTTAATGAGCATAAACTAAGAACCACAAGCTATGAAAATAAAAAAGGACAACCTGATCAGGTGCAGGGGAGGTAAAAGGTGTACTTAAGTGTTGTTTCTTCACTGCATATAAAAAACAGGTTGTTCAGCACAGTACTTTCTATCAGTTTGAAAGGTCGGGATATCGTGTCCTTGTAATATTTAGGCCTATGTCTCCATTGGTTCCTTCAAAGAGGCTTATGGGTTTATGGTAGTTTGGTTGTAGGTCAGAACATTTCTCTAAGCATGAGGCCCCCATAGATTTTGTCCCAGTTCTCCCCAAAAAGGCTTCTTAATGAAACCACACAAGGTTTAGATTAAGGAAACAGGCAGTCAATTAGCATCCTTAGAGACAGCAGAAGGGAAAACCCAAATAACAAACACATGCTTGAGAGTACAGAGGTTTTCTTCTATACCAACCCCAACCATGCAGTGCTCAATCTATTTATTTCAGTGACACAGATTTGTTTCTCTCTAATTTCTCATTTTTGTTCATTCCAACACCCCCGTACCCTTCTCCCCCCCCCCCCCCCCCCCCCCCCCCCCCCCCCCCCCCCCCCCCCCTTGCCCCCTCCAGTTCCTGACCCACCCACGGATCTCCGCGCCATCAATGTCAGCCACAACAAAGCCCTGTTGCTCTGGAGACCGGCCCTAGCAACCGTGGACAGCTACATCATTGTTTATGGTTCAGAACAGGGTCTGTGACATCACAATGCTGGACCTCCTTAACCCTCCATTTGTGTCTTAGTCATGCTTACATCACCCTACAGGAGGAAAAAAAAACCCTTTCTCTCTCTCTCTCTCTCTCTCTCTCTGGACAACACTATAAGGATAAGACTAACAAATAATTATAAGTAACAGCAGTAAAAAATAGTAAGAGCAAAATCTATTGCAGTGAACAGAGGCTAGGGGTCGCGGCACTCTCGGGCTGTGGCTACCTGTTGTTCTGCTATGTTTTCAGAGCACCTTTCCTTTCCCAGGAGGTTTGATGTTCGCTCTGTTGCAGATGCTCCCTCCCTCCCTCTCTGTCCCCCTCTACTGCAGTGGCAACAGAAGTCACAGTCACAGGGTGTTGTGTGCAGAAGGAGAAACTGAGAGTCCCCCGTTTTTTATGCTGGTGTGGTTTTGGATTGTGGTTTGATTTTTTTTTTTTTTTTTTTTGGTGGGCTCACCATATAATGAATTTGATTTTCTATCATGGCCGTGGTTTAAGTTGCAGTGCAAATGGGCTATTAGATGTCAAAAAGCATCTCCTCCATCCACCCCCCCCCCCCCCCCCCCCCTCACTCTCACTCTCTCTCCATCTCAGCTGCGGATGTGAGAATCAAAGTTTCAGGTAACGCTGCAGAGCACCAGCTGAAGGCCCTGCGGGGCGCCACGCAGTACAACGTCACCGTCGCCAGCCAGCTGGGCGGCCAACAGAGCGCCGGGACCTCCACCGTCTTTACTACTGTGGAAGGTACTGCACACACGCGCCCACACACACAGACACACCCACAGGCACACACACACCCACACACGCACACACGCACGCACACACACACACACACACACACACACACACACACACACACACACACACACACACACACACACACACACCACACACCCACACACGCACGCACACACCCACAGGCACACACACACCCACACACGCACGCACACACACACACACACACACACACTCACGCACTCACGCACCCACACACACACACACACACACACACACACACACACCGCACACACCACACACACCACACACACACAGACACACCCACACACGCACGCACACACCCACAGGCACACACACACCCACACACACACACACACACACACACCACACACACGCACACGCACACACTACACACATGTGCGCGCACGGGCGCTGGCTGCACATTAAGCAACACTGGGGAGCGCACGTGAAACCAGAGAGAGAGAGAGAGAGAGAGAGAGAGACCCTTTTCCGCCAGAGTGAGCTGAGTCACCAACCCAGTTACTACAGAACCGCCAGAAACCCACCCTTGTTTACAGACCAGCGAGCTGAGAAACAAACTAAAAACAGGAGACAAACGTCTTTGCTAACCCTAAGCAAACCTCCGATGAACCCAAAAGGAAAATACGCAACATCCATTCAAGAATCACTGCTTCAATCCCACAAATAAACAAAAAACAAACAAGGCTTGTTATGCAACCAGACACGAGCACGACTTTCTCTGTTCCCAGACTTAATCAACTGCTTTAGGATGAACCACGACAGTTATCGGCAAACGTTAGTGCTTCTGAACACAAAAAAGGAACGCGAGAACAGGTTCTGCAGTGACAATACATTAAAAGTAATTAACTATTTAGTACCAGCAACACCGAGAGTTAACAAAGTGATTGCCTTCCTGAAAAACGAGCGACCGTCCGTTTTCTCAATTCACTTGCACCCACAGCCAGCCAGAAATTGATTGAGGCCCATGTGGATATGGCGTGCCTATCAAAAACAGGCTGCACGAGCATGCAAGTCTAATGGACATACTGCCAATCTGAAATGCAACGCTATTGATATAAGTAGGTAACGTACTTCACATAACATTGTCCTGTAAAAAAAAAAAGAAAAAAAAAAAAGAGAAAGAAAAAACTGGGGGGACTAGCACCCCCACTAATTTTATAAACATTAAGGCGTCATCCAAGCCTCTCACCAGCGCCAGTAAGCCTGTATGCACACGCACTCTAGCCCCATCTAATCACTTCCCCTTCTGTTTCGAGTTACGCTTAATTGTGGTCGAACCCAATTCTCTGGACTAGCGGAGTCCAAGGCGCGTTTCCCGTCAAGTCCACAAGGGCCTAAGGCTGTTATAGAAAACATCCAGAAAACATTACAAAAAACATCTTACAGTGCGGGTGCTCTTGCATGGACATTTTGCACGCTTTATCTACCTTCTTTTTAAGTCTGCAACACAGCCAAATTAAGACAGAGGGAATTACCCCCAAATTCAGTTCAGGTCAGTCCCTGGCAATATTTTATATCTTTCTTTTTTTTGGGGGGGGGGGGGGGGGGGCGGTAGGCTATAATTTGAAAATTAAAAAACTACGAAGGAATGCTCTTTCTTTCCGTGATGGACAGAATTGATCAAAGGCAGCAGCCCATCAACCCATTTTATTCCTGTTTTATTAATGTTTGTTACTATGGCAGCAACTGCCCGCAATTGTTTTCTTAAACTTCAAGCACTTGTTATGCTATACCATTAATCCAGTTGCACGTGCTAATACAATAATTTCCCACTGCTGCGCATGAGATAGGCTATTTGTTAATTTAAGTATATATATATATATATATATATATATATATATATATATATATATATATTACAGGCACAAAATGCACAAAATGATGCATGGGGCGCAGTCAAACATAACTAATTAATTTGTTGATATCTGTGTAAAAGATACAGAACACAAAATATTATCAGAGCGTGTATTTCACCTGAAGTGATCTGATCACTGGCATCATATATAGACAATGTTTCCAGAATCACAAAGCTACCAACGCGGTGCTTCTCTTAAACAAAACAATCAAATTATGACTCATTAACTCGTATACAATAACCTGCAATTAGACATTCATAGCATCAAGTTCACTACTCTTTAGTTTACTGATCAGACAAAGGTAAGTATTCCATCGTGATATATATATATATATATATATATATATATATATATATATATATATATATATATATATATATATATAGTATCATAGTGTACTGTTCATTGCATATATATTCTACTACTCAAGGTATTACCTTTTAATATCTTAGAAAGTCGGCAACCATTAGCACGGCAAGTACTCTCGCATTAACAAATCATGCAAAAACAGTGTTTTTTAAGGATAACAGATAAACTCTTAATCTGGTGCTCTTACTGCGCGACACCCTGCACTCTTTCTGTATGAAAACGAGGCTATATTAAGGGGCAGAGTATGTCATACAATTATAAAGGCAATTACATTAATCTAGTTATTAATATTGATCTTCATTAGTCTACTGATGCTATCACATTAATCTAAAATTATTTATATTAATCTCCATTAGTGTACTGATGACAGGCTGATTCACTAACTACCGACATACAGAATAAGCAGCCATTCTGCTGGTCATGGATGGCACGTACTCGTTGTTGCTATGTTACGAACTGCACCGATACACATAGCACGAGTCCCCCACTTCTTGGTGACCGTTAGCTAAGCTAGGCTAGCTGCTGTGATGTGCTACTATAAACCAAACTAGCGGTTAGCTAAGCTAGAACCAAATAAATGAATAGTAAATTATCTACAGCTAGCTCAGCAAATCAGTGCTCTAGTCTGCTAGAGCTGATGATAACAATACAAACAATACAAGTTTTATTTTATATTTGGTCCACAGTGACATTACTACATTGTGTGTCTTGTGAATGTAACGTTAACATGACTTGTTTCGTCAGCGATCGCCATTTTACTGTCGTTACTAGTCTAACGTGGTTATGCTGAACTACGGTCAAACTCAGCATTTCCTTCCTTAAAGATTACCGTTACGATTCACGCAAGTGTACAATGTCATTAGATGATTAGATTCGTTTTTATGATCCACTTACCTGTGTAAAAGATACAATAAAAATATTATTACAGTGTGTATTTCACCTGAGGTGATCTGATCACGCGCATCACATATTTACGAAGTTTCCAGAGAATCACAAAGCAACCAATGCGATGCTTCTGAAATACTAGGCTTATTGCGCCCTCTGTTGGCCATGCGGAAGTAGACCATCTTTTGCCTGTGATAATGTAATAACATTCGTTTCTATGCCTTAACAAGCATTTAACAAAAAGAAATTAAATGGGCGCCTCTGTTTACAGTTTTGCTCACAATTTCAACTTAGTGTTTTGTTTATAGTTTTAACTAAGGGACAACCCTTGTACTAAACGGCAGCTCTCATAAACTGCACAAAATGGGCGTTAGTGTGTAGGCAAAATGATTTAGGAGGGGAATTCGGACAATATGCCCAGAAGTATCTGGACACCCCTTGGTCTGGGTCTGTTTTTCCTGGCTAGGCCCCTTAGTTCCAGTGAAGGTAAATCTTAATGCTACAGCATAAGCAAGCATATTCTAGATGATTCTCTGCTTCCCCAACAGTTTTGGCAAGGCCCTTTCTGTTTCAGTATGACAGGGCACACAGCGAGGTCCATATGGAAATGGTTTTGTCGAGAATTATGTGAAAGAACTTGACTGGCCTGCACAGAGCCCTGATCTCAACCTCATCAAACACCTTTGGGATCAATTAGAAAGCAAACTGCGAGCCAGGCCTAATCACCAAATCAGTGCCCAACCTCACTAATGCTCTTCTGGCTGAATGGAAACAAATCCCTGCAGCAATGCTCCAACATCCTGTATAAATCCTTCCCAGAAGAGTGGAGGTTGTCATAGCAGCAAAGGGTGGACCAACTCCATATTAATGCCCATAATTTTGGATGAGATGAGATGTTGGCAGGTGTCCATATACTTTTGGAGATGTAGTGTTCTTATATAATAGCTCCACTCATTCTTTCCTCCCTCCTTCCCTTCCTATCTGTATGCCACTCTCCTTTCTTTATTTTCAATGTATTCCCTCTGTCACTTCCCTCTTCTCTCTCTCTTTCCCTTTCCTTTCTGTGTGTGTGTGTGCGCCGTCTTTTCTGTAATTCATTTAAGATACACACTCAGACCCGCGTCACACGTTCGTTAGTGTATTATCAGTGCAGTATACCCTATAGCCTAATTTATACTTGGTCACATGACCCTTTCGACAAATTCCGCATGACAAAAATGACGTATTTTCAGCGGGAAAAAAGTGTTGCATGGCTTTTTTTCAGTGTCGCGCACCTGTAGAATTTTTTATTCTGTTGCAGAACTTCATACTTTGTCGCACAATGTTGATTGGACAGCCATATGGAACACTGAAATTCATTGTCATGGATACGTCATTATTTTTGGTTTATCTGAGTGACAGACTGCCTTCTTTTTTTCCGTTTGCATCATTTTTTTGAAACAAAAGTATACATTAATTTTATTCCTCCCCTATTTCTGAGTAATTTCACCTGGCGCCGCAACGTTTTCACAGATGTAAACATCAGCAGTTTGCCGTCTCATTACCACAGACAACAGAACCCTCTCCACAGCCCTTTGCTGAAGTATAAATGTAAAATGTTGTGCGACATTTTCATTTTTTGTCGATGTCTAAATCAGGCTTAATGTGAGCTGCTGTCTTCCTGTGGCTGTCTGTCTGTCCGCCTTTCAGTAACTGATGAGAGAGGGGGGGAGGGCCCACGCAAGCTGACAGCCAATAACGTGACCCCGCGCTCGGCTGTGCTGTCTTGGAAACCACCCTCCGTGGCAGTGACTGGCTACAAACTGACCTATCAGACGGCAGGGGAGGAGGCGAAGGTGAGACACTCAAGAGTGTGAAAGAGAGAGAGAGAGGATATATTGAGATGTAACACGAATTTGAATTTGAGAACCATGGGGTGGGGGGTAAAGGAGGGGGGGGGGGGGGGGGCTCATACGGACAGGTGAGCAGACAGCTGGATCACCTGAAGCACAATCGTTTTCCTCTGTGCTCCTACACCCCAAAACAGGAAGTGACCCTTGACCCCAGCGTGACCCAGTACAAGCTGAGCAGACTGTTCCAAAGTCGAAGTACACAGTTCACCTGCGGGGAGAGAGGCGGGGTCAGTACACTTCAGCCAGCTCAACGGATTTCACCACTGGTAAGAGCTCAATTAAAACAAACTTATCCTTTCCTCTTTTTCCTCTGATTTTCCTCTCTCTCTCTTTCTCTCTTTTTCATTACATTACAGGCATTCAGCAGACACTCTTATCCAGAGCGACAAATTCACACATTCTACACAGCATTTACATTGCATCCATTTACACAGCTGGACATATACTGAAGCAATGCAGGTTAAGTACCTTGCTCGAGGGTACAACAGCGGTGTCCTACCTGGGAATCGAACCTGTGACCTTTGGGCAGGGAACAGCTCCTTACCCATTACACTATACTGCTGCCCAAAATTCTCCCCTCCGCTTTAACTTTTACTTTTGCTCTCCCACTCATATTCAAATTCATATGTGCTTTATATGCATGATAAGTTGACTTGTGTTGCTAAAGTATCAAGATGCATTAATAGCATTAGCCACCATGCCAATTGTTTATTTTCACTCCTTACTGCCACCCAACAAAGTGAGGAAGCGATACAAGGACAGAGGAATCGCGGATATCAGACATATATTAAACGTATATCTAACAGAATGTCTCTGTTCAGTCAAGCGTCAGTTTCAAGTGTCGTCAATTACATTAAATGCAAATGCAAATGCAAATGAATGCAAATGAGAAATTGCGTTTCTCTCTCTCTCTCCCTCTCTCTCTCTCTCTTCCCCCCCCTCTCTCAGGTACGTTGCGGTTCCCCTTCCCCTCAGACTGTTCCCAGGAGCTGCTGAACGGGATGCAGGAGTCGGGGGAGGCGGACATTTTCCTCGCAGGGAAGCGAGGGGGGGCCGTGCCGGTCTACTGCGACATGGAGACGGACGGGGGCGGCTGGACGGTGAGGCCCCGCCCACAAACACGCCCAAATTCACCATACCTGGGAAACCCAAATTAAGCCCTAAAAGTACACACACGCACACACACACACACGACCATACACACCAACACACGCACACGCAGACACACACACACGACCATACACACCAACACACGCACACGCAGACACACGCACACGACCATACACACCAACACACGCAGACACACACACACGACCATACACACCAACACACGCACACGCAGACACACACACACGACCATACACACCAACACACGCACACGCAGACACACACACACGACCATACACACCAACACACGCAGACACACACACACACGACCATACACACCAACACACGCACACGCAGACACACACACACGACCATACACACCAACACACGCACACGCAGACACACACACACGACCATGCACACCAACACACGCACACGCATACACATACACGACCATACACACCAACACACGCACGCACACACAAGCACACACACAGACACACGCACCCACACACATGCACAAACACAGAACACACTCACACACACACACACAAGCAAACACACACACACGCAGACACATACACGACCATACACATGACCATACGCACCAACACACACACACACACACACACACACACAGAGACACAGACACACGCACACACAGACACACACACATATACACACATAGACACACACACATGCACACACACACACAAGGCACGTAGTGATGTGTAAAACATCTGTCCGTGTGTGCGCGTATGTATGGCTGTCTGTGTGTGTGTGTGTGTGTGTGTGTGTGTGCATGTGTGTGTGGGTGCGTGTATGTGTGTCCGTATGTGTATGAATGTGTGTCCGTGTGTGTGTGTCTGTGTGTGTGTGTGTGTGTGTGTGTGTGTGTGTGCGTGTGTGGCTGTGTGTGTGTGTGTGTGTGTGTGTGTGTGTGTGTATGTGTGTATCTGTGTGTGTGTGGCTGTGTGTGTCTGTGTGTATCTGTGTGTGTGTGTGTGTGTGTGTGTGTGTCTGTGTCTGTGTGTGTGTGGCTGTGTGTGTGTGTGTGTCTGTGTGTGTGTGGCTGTGTGTATGTGTGTGTGTGTGTGTGTGTGTGTGTGTGTGTGTGTGTGTGTGTGTGTGTGTGTGTGTGTGTGTCTGTGTGTGTGTGTGTGTGTGTGTGGCTGTGTGTATCTGTGTGTGTGTGTCTGTGTGTGTGTGTGTGTGTGTTTCAGGTCTTTCAGAGGAGAGTGGATGGCGGGACAAACTTCTTCAGGAGCTGGAAGGAGTACAGTGCGGGCTTTGGAAGTCTTTCCGGAGAGTTTTGGCTCGGTGAGATTTATCCAGCTCAACTTTCATTACATCTTGGTGATGTCACTTGTTTTTCTTCCCAGAGTCCGTACTTCTATAGTCTTCTCTCCTCTCTTATCTGATACAGCCTTTTAAAAATGTCTGCTGTGTATGAAAATCTATATAATGTTTTTCTGAACAGGAATTGTGTGTATAAACTCGACCTGTTAGTTATGACCACAACTGGTTGGTTATATTTGTGCAGTGATTTTATTAGCAAGCGAATTCATCATATAAAACTTCAGGACATTCATCTGCATTTTTATGACGGAATGCACCACTATTGTTTCATTTATAATCAGAGGTCAGGATCACCAGTGAATATATTTATGACTGTGGAACCCGGAACTCCCCGTAGTAATTACAAATAAATTCCAAGCGTTAATTTGTTGTTACGGTAAGCCATTATTTTGCATGTGTTTCAAAAGTTGTGATATATATTTTAAGATGCGCAACATATGCTATGAATCTTAGCTAAGCCCATAAATACTGTTGATGCACTCTGGACTCTAATTTGTTACAGATGGCGTCGACAGTGAGTAGCACCGTACATCAAACCGTCTACTACTTGGAAAAGAGCCGCTATAAGAAATGAATGTTTAGGCTACATTTGTATGGACATCCCAGCTTTGCTCAGCGCACTGTAGGGATTTTAACTGAGGAACAGGACACAACCTGTTTCCCACAAGAAAGCCAATCAGGCTCACGTTAGCAGCAGAAGGCTCTGTTTCTGGGCGTCCTTTTCCGGCACCTTTGCCTGAAATCGCGTGCGTCTCTGTCGCCAGGCAACGAGCTGCTTCACAACCTGACCAGCAAGGTTCCCATGGCAATGCGGGTGGACCTGCGGGTGGGGGCGGAGTCAGCCTTCGCGCAGTACTCCTCCTTCTCCGTGGACACACAGAGGCGGTACTACGCCATCAGGGTGTCTGGATACTCCGGCACTGCCGGTAAGGGGGCAGGGCTGGGGGTGTGGCCAGGGGCAGGGCTGGGGGTGTGGCCAGGGGTGGGCCAAACAGTTTGATGAGAATAAAACCTGGAAAGAAATACAGTAATAATTTGTACAAATTTACCTTGATCGTGCTACATACATAAGAATGTTCTACACAACTCTACTCCTTCTCTCTCCTTCCTACCCCTTCTTCTCTTCCTTCATCCTCCTTTCTTCACTCTCCCCAAACCCCTCTCCTTCGCTCTTTCCTTTTGCTCTCCCCAAAACCCTTGTCCCTTCCTTCTTTCCCCCTCATCCCTTCTTCCTTCCCTCCTTCTGTTCTATCTACCGTTCATTCCCTACCACTCTCTTTTACCCCTCTCCTCTCTCACCCCTTTTCTATTCCTCTTTCCTCTCTCCCTCCTTCTCATTCCTTCTCTCACCCCTTCTCTATTCCTCCTCTCCTCTCACCCCTTCTCCATTCCCCCTCTCCTCTCATCTCACCTCTTCTCTGTCCCCCCTGTCCTCTCCTCTCCCCCTTCTCCATTCTCCTCTGCTCCCTGCTGCCCCCTGCAGGGGACTCCATGGCATATCACGACCAGCGCCCGTTCTCCACGTGGGACCGCGACCCCAACCCCTTCATTACTCGCTGCTCCATGTCCTACAGGGGGGGGTGGTGGTACAAGAACTGCCACGAGGCCAACCTCAACGGCCTGTACGACACCCACACCAACCACCAGGTGAGTCTCACCTGTTATCACACCCACACCAACCACCAGGTGAGTCTCACCTGTTAGCACACCCACACCAACCACCAGGTGAGTCTCACCTGTTAGCACACCCACACCAACCACCAGGTGAGCCTCGCCTGTTACCACACCCACACCAACCACCAGGTGAGTCTCACCTGTTACCACACCCACACTAACCACCAGGTGAGCCTCGCCTGTTAGCACACCCACACTAACCACCAGGTGATTTACCACACCCACACCAACCACCAGGTGAGTCTCACCTGTTAGCACACCCACACCAACCACCAGGTGAGTCTCACCTGTTAGCACACCCACACTAACCACCAGGTGAGTCTGTATAAAATAGCTCTCTTTGGATCAGACCTTTTGATTGACTGATTGATTAATTGATTGATTGATTGACTGAATGATAGCGACAGAACAGAACATGTCATGTGGCTGACATATTATGATGCGTATAAATGAACTTGACACAGCAGAAAGCCTGAGGAGAGAAATGCATTTCCACTGTGGCACTTGGTGCTCAGTGTTCAGTCAGCTGAGGCATGTCATGTGACCTGTCGTGTTGGCTGTCTGAATGACCCTCCGTCTGTCCTGACCCCCCATCTGTCCTGACCCCCTGTCTGTCCTGACCCCCCATCTGTCCTGACCCCCTGTCTGTCCTGACCCCCTGTCTGTCCTGACCCACCATCTGTCCTGACCCCCCATCTGTCCTGACGCCCCATCTGTCCTGAACCCCCATCTGTCCTGTCCTGACGCCCCCCCCCATCTGTCCTGACCCCCTGTCTGTCCTGACCCCTGTCTGTCCTGACCCTGACCCCCCATCTGTCCTGACCCCCCCTGACCCCCATCTGTCCTGACCCCCATCTGTCCTGACCCCCATCTTCCTGATCCTGACCCCCCCATCTGTCCTGACCCCCCATCCCCCCCATCTGTCCTGACCCCCATCTGTCCTGACCCCCATCTGTCCTGACCCCCCATCTGTCCTGACCCCCATCTGTCCTGACCCCCATCTGTCCTGTCCTGACCCCCCCCATCTGTCCTGACCCCCCTGTCCTGACCCCCTGTCTGTCCTGACCCCCATCTGTCTGTCCCTGACCCCCATCTGTCTGTGTCCTGACCCCCCATCTGTCCTGACCCCCATCTGTCCTGACCCCCATCTGTCCTGACCCCCATCTGTCTGTCCTGACCCCCCATCTCCTGTCCTGACCCCCTGTCTGTCCTGACCCCCCATCTGTCCTGACCCCCTGTCTGTCCTGACCCCCATCTGTCCTGACCCCCTGTCTGTCCTGACCCCTCATCTGTCCTGACCCCCATCTGTCCTGACCCCCCATCTGTCCTGACCCCCCATCTGTCCTGACCCCCTGTCTGTCCTGACCCCTCATCTGTCCTGACCCCCCATCTGTCCTGACCCCCATCTGTCCTGACCCCTCATCTGTCCTGACCCCCCATCTGTCCTGACCCCCCATCTGTCCTGACCCCTCATCTGTCCTGACCCCCATCTGTCCTGACCCCTCATCTGTCCTGATCCCTCATCTGTCCTGACCCCCCATGTCTGTCCCTGACCCCCCCACCCCCCCATCTGTCCTGACCCCTCATCTGTCCTGACCCCCTGTCTGTCCTGACCCCTCATCTGTCCTGACCCCCCATCTGTCCTGACCCCTCATCTGTCCTAACCTCCATCTGTCCTGACCTCCATCTGTCCTGACCCCTCATCTGTCCTGATCCCTCATCTGTCCTGACCCCCTGTCTGTCCTGACCCCCCATCTGTCCTGAACCCCTCGCCTGTCCTGACGCATTTTGCAGGGGGTGATCTGGACCAGCTGGAAGGGCAAAGACTTCTCCATCCCCTTCGCCGAAATGAAGATCCGACCGGCCTCCTTCACACCTCCTGCTCAGGGCTAGGAGGGAGGGAGGGAGAGAGAGAGAGACAGAGAGAGAGGGAGGAAGAGAGAGGGAGAGAGAGTACATGCACACAGACACGATGAGGTGAAAAGAGAGGGAGTGACTAAAGAAAGGGAAAAGGGAGAGAATGAGAAAATGGTATTCTTCGACGAAAGAATGAGGATCAACCAAAGAAAGACAAAAGTGCAGAATTTCCCTACTGAGGCCCAATGTTGAAAATACTTTGAACTCTTTGTAGGGACTAGTAACATTCCTGTACGTTACTTGACAATTTTAAAAACAAAACAAACAAAAAAAAAAAACAACAAAAAAAAAACAATCGTCCACTTTAACCTTCAACAGTCACGAAAAAGTAACCATTTAATTTTATGTGTGCATTTTGGCTTCGTGTCACTGAAAATTCTCAGGAATATGCGGGAGTGTTTTTTTTTTTAGTTTTACCAGGCCCAGGCGAGTTAATATGTTTGAAACACATACTTGACCCTGCTCTGGGCTGACCAGTATTTCAGTGGGCTGTGCAAGGTATAGCCAGACACAAATACCTGCTTTTATGCTTAAAACGACTATACCAGAGTTCTCCGGTCTGCCCAGAGCCATATTATATTATACTGGACCGAGTTTCAGTTGGAAAGGGGTTGAGGTTAGGGGGAACGCTAAAATGAGTTAGAATTTATTGCGGGGGATGTTGGGGGAGGGGTTTCGTATTTCAAAATGCTCCCATTGGCCAGCGGTGCAATATTGGAAAATCAAAACAGGGCCTGAATATTTCAAAGTGGATGGATCTGTATTTTTTTCATTCGTCATGTATGGGAGCTGGACTTATATTGTAACAATAAGATTGCAATAAACCACCACATAGTTACAAAATTATATAAGTAAATGTAGATATGTTAAATGTTTTTATAACACTTTGATATATGCGTATCTGTTGGTTTTTATTAATGGTCTAAAAGATGTATTAATGTGACTAAGTGTCATTTTAAATGTAATTTAATTTTTTTTTTTTTTTTTACATGTAAATGTTTTTGCTATGCGATACAAATATTCATCTCCATCACACGAAAATATTCATTATTAAGAGTATATCTATCTAACCAATAGTACCGACACGGAAATTATCTTAACATCTATAATCATTATTAACAGTGAGAAATCTGTAAAAACATGAACCGGTACGTCCAGCTTCATTACAGTAATCACAAGATAGATTCACAATATGTCAATAAAATGGTGTCATCTTTCTGCCATGTCTTAGTGTGAATTATTGTGTGTGCGCGCGCGCTAATATGAAGTGACCGGGGGATTTCTGATTGAGAAGTAGCCTATTTTATCAATTACATGCCGAAAGGACAGCACTGTGCATCAGTTATTTGTCGTAACACATAGAAAAGAAACGGGGTTCACAATGGAATAATACTGTTATGTTTAACAGCTAAGTTCGTCACAGAGTGTATACAGCACTTACTAGGAAATGCAGGCATTTAAATGTTGAAACTCAGTGAAATACAAAATACTCTTCCCAAGCACCGTCTGTGAATCCGTTTAATCGTGGATCAGTCACGGTGGGTTTAATTTAGGAGTGTACGATGGATAGTTGATGACAGATCTTGGTTTGCAGACCTTGTCCATTTAGCATTTGAGCCTTTAATTCGCTTTTCCTTGGGTGAATCATGTGTCAAAACTGAAAGTGAAAGATACTTCAAATGTGAAAACGCGTCCGCGGATAAAGCCTAAAACGCTGACACATCCAGCAAACCGAGTCATACAGCGTTACGGCGTCAAAACCCTCGGTATTAATAAAATACGAATTGGTATCTTCCCTCTATTTGCATCGATTCGTTATCTGAAGTTCATCAAACCAACGCGGTGAACGAATTTAACCTCCTTTGACAATGATACATACGGGAAGGCCAAACTACCCTCCTACTGGCGGTTTTTCTTTTGAGAACACCCGGAGGTGAGTAACATTTTGTGCGATCGAGAATTCAGGAACAACCCGATGGGGCATCAAGTGTAATTGAATATAACATTTATGGCTACTGGCAGCGAGATGTGCGATCTGTATTGATCGGTATGGGTAAAATAAGTACTAGTGCCCTGTTTAAAGTAGGCTAAATAACCTACTTTTGTTACACGGCCTATGCATTGCTTACTATTTTGGCACAGGTGTGGATGGCTAGATTGTTTTGCAAAGATGTAGGGCTTCTCAATGCTCAGTATAATGTATAAGTTCAGTAGGTTTAACCTGTACAATTTGAAGCGTAGTTATTTCTGTTAACTGAATTTGTAAAACATTTGCATTGAAACATTTTAAGGATGAAATAGGCACATAGCCTATCGGTAATCAATACCCACCTGTATGCACATTCATTGCACATTCATGGACTGCATTTTATATAGCGCTTTTATCCAAAGTGCTTTACAATTGATGCCTCTCATTCACCCATTCACACACACACACTCACATGCCAATGGTGAAAGGCTGCCATGCAAGGTACCAATCAGCATGTTGGGAGCAACTAGGAGTTAGGTGTCTTGCTCAGGGACACTTCATCATGCCCAGGGCGGGGGATCGAACCGGCAACCCTCCGACTGCCAGACAACTGCTCTTACCTCCTCAGCTAATGTCACCCCATATGCACAAGCCACGTGGAGGAAGATGAGCACAAACTTGAAAAGATGAAGGAAATTTGATTTGTAGCCTGTAACTAAGTATTTCAAAGTTTTTTTTTTTTTTGTTATGTATTTTGTTATTAAGCGGACTATAGAGCTATTTGAATAGCTCTACTTTTCAGTTTATGACAAAAAAAATTTTAAATAGAGATGTTCAGATAACTACGATTAGTCTACTATTTGGTCAGGACATTTTCACTGAATGTGCGAGTGAGGGGTGTAAACGTGTGACATGTGCTGTTTTTCCAACAGAAATGCTGTCCTGGAAAGCAACTTGTCAGAGGTGGGGTACAAAGCTCCCAAAGCCAGGAAAACAGGAACCACTATCGCTGGAATCCTTTTTAAGGCGAGTTGAAAGACTTCTGTGAAACTGGCGCCCGCTTGTGGTCATTATAATACGCAATTGAAGTTTACATTTAAAATTGGTTTTGTTCAGCATTTCTTTTTTCATGCATTCACTCCTGAGGATTTTCTTGGTGACCAAGTGATTCCTTGTGTTAATATGAATGTCACCATAACTGGTTCTTTATATCTCTTCCCCCCACCCCCCCAGGATGGAGTGATACTGGGAGCAGACACAAGAGCCACAGATGACATGGTGGTTGCGGACAAAAACTGCATGAAGATCCACTACATTGCCCCCAACATATAGTGGGTAGACCACCGACACAGAGAGCACTGACACAGAGAACACGGGCACAGAGAGCACTGACACAGAGAACACTAACACAGACAGTACTGACGCAGGGAGAGCATTGACACAGAGAGAGGACTAACACAGAGAACACTGACACAGAGAACACTGACTCAGGGAGAGCACTGACACAGAGAACACTGACACAGACAGTACTGACACAGAGAACACTGACCCAGGGAGAGCACTGACACTGCGAGGGCACTGACACAGAGAGAGCACTAACACACAGAGCAAACGCTGACACAGACAGTACTGACACGGGGAGAGCACTGACACAGACAGTACTGACACAAAGTAGTGACACAGACAGCACTGACACAGAGAACACTGACACAGAGAGAGCACTGACACACAGAGCAAGCGCTGACACAGACAGTACTGACACAGAGAGAGCACTGACACAAAGTAGTGACACAGAGAGAGCACTGATACAGACAGTACTGACACACAGAGAGCACCGACACAAAGCATTGTCACAGAGATAGCACTGACACAGAGCAAGCACTGACATAGACAGTACTGACACACAGACAGTACTGACACAGGGAGAGCACTGACACAAACGGTACTGACACAGAGCAAGCACTGACACAGAGAACACTGATACAGACAGTACTGACACAGAGCAAGCACTGACACAAAGCAAGCACTGACACAGAGAGTACTGTCACAGGGAGAGCACTGTCACCTGGCCGCCGACCAATTACAAAATTTCTGCCCGAAATACAAATACTTCGAATTCTCAAAAAAAAATTAAAAAAATTAAAAATAAATTACACTTTGCAGTTAGTTTTAAGATTACAGGGTAAGTAAGTACAAGTACATTTTTGTACTGGACCCTGATGATGTAACTGGAATGAAAAGTTAAACTCGTGGATTGTTGGAGAGGCCGTCGTTCGGGACAGGCCAAGCCCAGCCGCGTGTTTCTGCTGGTCGGGTCCCCTCGGAGTGCCTCGGACGTTTTTTGGCGCGCTCACGAGTCACGCTCCCGGTCCCTCTGTCTCGCGTAGCTGCTGCGGGGCGGGCGTGGCCGCCGACGCTGAGGTCACCACCCAGATGATGTCATCCAACGTGGAGCTGCACGCGCTCAGCACGGGCCGTCCGCCGCTGGTCGTCACGGTGACCCGGCAGCTGAAGCAGATGCTGTTCAGGCGAGAGAGGGGGAGGAGGAGGGGGAGGAGGGGGAGCAGAGAGGGGGGAGGAGAAGGGAGGAAAAGGGTGGAGAGAGGGGGAGAGAGGGAGAGGAGAGAGGAGGAGGGAGGGGGAGAGAGGGGGAGGTTGCAGGAGGGGGGGGAGGAGGGGAGAGGGAGATATAGAGGGGGGGAGAGGGGAGGAGTACAGAGGGAGGGGGGAGGAAAGAGAGAGAGAATTACTCTTAGGATTATGAAATAAGAATAACAACAGTGAAAATAATAATAATAATAATAATAATAATAATAATAATGCTTTTATTACAGGTATCAGGGCCATATTGGCTGCTCTCTCATCGTCGGTGGTGTGGATGTTACAGGTTCCCACCTGTACTGCGTCTACCCGCACGGCTCCACCGACAAACTGCCCTTCCTCACCATGGGTACGGCCCCGCCCCTCTCCCTCCCTTACTGTCTCTCTGTGTGTCCGTTACCTTCGTCACCATGGGTACGGCCCCGCCCCTCTCCCTCCCTTACTGTCTCTCTGTGTGTCCGTTACCTTCGTCACCATGGGTACGGCCCCGCCCCTCTCCCTCCCTTACTGTCTCTCTGTGTAAGAGAGACATAATGTAACCCAAAGTTACATTATGTAATATTATTTGTTTTGTTGTTCATTTGTAACACAATGCTATGTGCATATGTGTCCGTGTTTGTAATGTAATGTTAGTTTCTGGTATAGTTTGTAAGACAGTGCTTAGTGCATTACTGTCTGTGGTTGTAATGTAATGTTAGTTTCTGGTATAGTTTGTAAGACAGTGCTTAGTGCATTACTGTCTGTGGTTGTAATGTAATGTTAGTTTCTGTTATAGTTTGTAACACAGTGCCATGTGCTCTTGTGCTGCTGTAGGTTCTGGGGCAGATGCAGCCATCTCTGTGTTTGAGGATCGCTACAAACCGGACATGGAGGTCAGATGTGACCGTTTTCTTATCGTATCGTATGATTATAGTGCAGTTGTCTTAGTTAAAGGAAGTGGGTTTTGTTTTTTTGTGTTTTTGCTTCTGCTTATGTCATCTATCCTTTCATTTCTTCCTTGTATTTCTCTCCATCCATTCATCCATCCATCCACTTCTCTCTCCCTTCTCTCCACCTCTCTCTTATATGTACTTTTATCTCTCCTTCCTTGTCGACCCCCACCTTCCCCCTCCCCCCGCCCCCCTCCCTCCTCCCTCAGTTGGAGGAGGCCAAGCAGCTGGTGCGAGACGCCATCACTGCCGGAATCTTCTGTGACCTGGGCTCCGGCAGTAACGTTGACCTGTGCGTGATCACTGAGGCAGGGGTGCAGTACCTGCGGGCGTTCGACCAACCTGTGCAGAAGGGGTGCAGGTGAGTCCCGCCCACCCGCCTGTCGATTGGTCGCCCCGGGCTGCTCCATTGGCCAGGGTTCCGCCCACTGATTGGTCGCCTAGGCACGGCGCGAGGCATTTGGTCGGGCACAGAAATGGCTCAGGCAAATCCGTCAATCACTATGATTTCAAAAACCAAACTACCCTTATTTGCGCATTAGCTCTCTTTCTCACTTTGTCTCCCTCTCTCCGTATCTCTCTTTCTGAAACCTGCTCTCTCTTTCTCGATCCTTCTCGCTCTCCCTCTCTCAGGCAGGGGACGTACAAGTACAAGCCAGGCACCACAGCAGTGCTGACGGAGAAAGTCACCCCTCTCTCCTTGGACGTCGTGGACGAGTCTGTCCAACTGATGGGAACCGAGTGAGACAAGAAACACGGAGAGATGCTGCTCCCCCTGCTGGTGAAACTCTGGAGCAGGGAGAAGGCAGAGCTGCCACCCAACTACACTCCCACCGAGGAACAGAAACTGATACAGACAGACGGTCACACATTACCTACATGTTTACACACACGCACACACACACACACGCACATTAACGCACAGGCATACACAAGAATGAACATGCACACACAAGTTCGCATACACGTTCACAAGAGAACTATACTTTGTTTTAGCTTGTTTGTTCCAGTTTCTTATTGATTTTGATTAAATAAATGGAATTTAATATTATTTGTGAAGTATATGTTTGTTGTGACCAAAACTGATATCCAAATTTAGTACAATAAAACGGGTTAATCATAAGTGGTGTCTGTAACTACAAGTTAGAATTTTTGATAACTTATAATGAGAGTTTATGGCAATAACAAAGTTTATAAAATATTATTTGGTAAGTATTAACATGCCCGTACATAGAATGCAAACCGAAATCAGAGATAAGTTAAGGGCATTTAAACTGTACTTTTAATTGGCATGTTGACTGTCCAATGAAGGGTCAGATACGCCACCACGCCTTGTATTCGTCGTAGTAAATAAGTTACGCCTGGCGCTGATTCAGGATCAGCCCGAGTCCTTTGCATAACATTATTAGTGGAAGGCTGTGCGATAGGTGAAGTGATCCTGGGTCGATCTGAAGCCCTGAAGCTCCGACTGGTTAAAGACCTTTCCGATTGGATCCGAGGCGCCAGGGCAAGGGCCAATCACGCAGGGCGCTTAGACGGCGCATCATTTGAACACGTCGAGTTCGCTGAACTTCCGCATGCTGCGATGCTAGCAATGTAGCTTGCTGGCACAACATTAAGTCACCCCTTTGGTCTCCTGGTGTAATTTTTGGTAAGTTAATCACCATATGCTGCTTTATTCTGTCTGCATAACGCATTTTGAATGTCGAAATAACGTCTGAAGTGTGATGATCTAAATGCGTTTGCTAAGAAAGTAATAGTTAGCGAGGATGCCAACCTTTATCGCGGACCGCAGCGTTAGCTGTGATGCAGCTTGCCAGCTGTCTATCCTTTTCAGTAAACTTAGTTGCCGTTTTTTATTCTAGCTAACCTGTTCGTTGGGATGTATAGCAAACAGATATGCCTACATATAACGTTAAATGGCTAACGATAATATAGCGAACGTTTGTCAGGCTATTTTATAACGTTTTGTTTGTTCGAGCGATTCTGTTTACACAGCTAAATAGCTAAATTACTTACCGTTACATTTAGACTAGCTACCACTGTGCACGGCTACCAGAGCACCATACACTGTAACGTTACGCGTCACCTGGCTTCACGAATTAATGCGTTTGTTGACAGGAGGTAATGAATCAAGAAGGTAAATTCCTTCGTGAAATCAGGTGGCGTTGCGCATCGTTGGAGCAAATGCACGCAGACTCTGCATCCTGCGGGATCTGGAATTCAGTAGCTGCCAGAGCATCACCATTGACATTAACATCCGGAGCTAGCTAGCTCGGTTACCGTTACCTGCCTGTGAACACTCAGTTAATGTTATTTGATCACACCGACACCAAACAAGCAATCAAATGGTTAACATTAGTTGCATAAGTTGTATGTTGCTGTGGTAGCCTTGCAATGCGGTTGCATTTAGCGACGTTACACCAAATCACAGTGGTAAGTTAAGCTACGTCGGAGGTAGCTGTTGTTGACTCAGGGAGCGGAGTCCCAGAGCAGCAAGGTGTTTACTGCTACCGTACGTAGACAAATTTTGTAGAAATAATATTGGGTTGCGTTGAAATATGTGTTTCAAAAGTCTTAGTTTAAAAAAAAAAAATCTTAAAATGAAATGCGTTTCACCTATCATCACAAAATAGCGCTAACCTAAACTTCGTGTCCAACATACATTTTAACGTTTCCATGCGTTATGTTAGATGCCGAATTAATTCCCCCAAAAAACTCTTCAAAACCTCTCCTCTTCACTTGACTCCCATAAAAATTTCTCACAATTTTGCCCTCAGATCTTTTTTAATCCTCCATCTGTCATTGTCTCCTATGCATTTTTGCTTTTTATTTTTATTTATTTTTTTGAATCCCCTACATTTGGAGGTTCTTCCCCAGTCTGGCAACCCTGCTCTCCTTGTGCAACCCCTCGTCCGTCTCTAAAGACAACGTCGCGCCCGGCACAGCGGGAGAATGCGCCGTTCCAGCGGCAGACGGAAGGCCGGGACACCTCGGCGGCGCTCCCCACCCCCGCCTTCGCCCGCGAAAGCGGGCAGACCCGCCCCACCACGTAAGCGACGGTGTACCAAGCTTGCGGTGAATCGCTTCTGGCCTCTGGCTCCCCAGCTGTGATTTTAAGTATTTGTCCCAGTCAGAGCACATGCATATAGAAGCCATATCCGAGCCATTGTCCGATTTTATCTCTACTTGTGTGTGTATATACCTGTACGTGTCTCCACCAATCTGTGCCTGTATGTATATGTCCATTTATATGTGTATTTACTTGTACGTGTGTCAGCACTTGTGTGTATGTGTGTGCTGGTACCAATTAATTTCTGTCTACATCAATGTGCCCTCCCCTCCCTTGTCGCCATAGCGCCAGCGGGCTCCCCAGAGAGGAGGAGGAGGAGGTTTCGGCCCGGCACTCGGGCCCTAATGGAGATCCGGAAATACCAGAAGTCCACCGAGCTCCTGCTGCGGAAAGGGCCCTTCTCCAGAGTGGTACTGCAGCCACCAAACTCGCGCGCACGCTCCCTCTCTCTCTCTCTCTCTCTCTCTCTCCCTCTCTCTCCTCACCTCTCTCTCCTCTCCCTCCCCCCTCCCTCCCTCTCTCCTCTCTCTCTCTCTCCCTCTCACTCTCCCTCTCTCTCTCTCTCTCTCTCTCTCTCTCTCTCTCTCTCTCTCTCTCTCTCTCTCTCTCTCTCCCTCTCTCTCTCTCTCTCTCCAATCTCCCTCTCTCTCTCTCTCTCTCCCTCCCACTCTCTCTCTCTGTCTCTCTCTCCCTCCCTCCCTCCCCCTCTCTCTCCCTCTCTCTCTCTCCCTCCCCCTCTCTCTCTCTCTCTCTCTCTCCCCTCTCTCTCTCTCTCTCTCTCTCTCTCTCTCTCCCCCCTCTCTCTCTCCCTCTCTCTCTCACTCTCTCCGTCTCTCTCCCTCTCTCTCCCCCCTCTCTCTCTCTCTCTCTCTCTCTCTCTCTCTCTTCCCTCTCTTCTCTGCTCTGGCACACAAGGCCACCGCACACGCTCACTCACTTCTCCCTGCTTGCTGTCTGCAGGTTCGGGAGGTGTGCCAGACCTTCAGCAAGCTGCACCTGAGGTGGCAGGCTATGGCCCTGCTGGCTTTACAGGAGGTACGCTAACACCGCACTGCTGTGTACCTGCAGGGACACCACGCCATTTCAGCACTGACCGTGTCACTTTCTTTTCCTCTTTTACTTCCTTTTCCTCCTCTGTCCCTGAACGTGTCACTTCCTTTTCCTTTGGCCCTGAACGTGTCACTTCCTTTTCCTTTGGCCCTGAATGTGTCACTTTCTTTTCTTCTGGCCCCGAACGTGTACTTCCTTTTCCTCCTCTGTCCCTGAACGTGTCACTTCCTTTTCCTGTGGCGCTGAACATGCCACTTCCTTTTCCTCTGTCCCTGAACATGTTACTTCCTTTTCCTTTGGCCTGAGCGTGTCACTTCCTTTTACTCCGGCCCTGAACGTGTCACTTCCTTTTACTCCGGCCCTGAACGTGTCACCTCCTTTTCCTCTGTCTCTGAACGTGTCACTTCCTTTTCTTCTGGCGCTGAACGTGTCACTTCCTTTTACTCCGGCCCTGAACATGTCACTTCCTTGTCCTCCTTTGTTGCCCCCACCCCCACCCAGGCTTCAGAGGCTTCCTGGTGCGTCTCTTTTCTGACGCCAACCTCTGCGCAATCCACGCCAAGCGCGTGACACTATTCCCACGTGACTTGCAGCTCGCTCGACGGATCCGGGGAGTGGATGTCCTCTGAGGGGGGCGGAGTCAGTCGGTTTTTAAAAACCTTGCAGGGGGTGGGGCAGGGGCTGGCCCTCTCCCACATCTGTGCACCCTTGCCACAGGACCTGCAAGTTTGATGTGTATAGTTTTAATGTCCAGCACGTTTTAAGACATGTTTTATTCCGAAAACTGCCAAGAAATTTGCAGGTATTTAAAAGTAACCAATTCCTGCTGCAAAGCATTTTGAGCCATTTCAGGTCCTGTGAGAATCGGGTCAATGTTGCGATTGCAGTCACCAACAAAAACGTGGTTTTTATTTTTAATTTTTTTTAAAACCTGGAATGGCTCGCACTGCAGTGGATCAGGAGTGAAATAACGGGTGCTGTCACTGAAGCCATTATAAGAGGATGTAGGTTATCTTACAAGATGGCCGACCGTTTCTTTCAGAGGTGCCCGTTTGTTTGCAACACTCCTCCGTGTTAAATTTAACCGTTGAAATGATACAGTGTGTAAATAAAATCATAGTTTTTATATACTTTTTTTTTTTTTTTTTAATCGCAGTGCAGTGCTGTGGTAATGTTCTGTGAGGGGTGTTTCTTGGGGTGTGGAGACAGACCCAAAAATGTGTTGGCATGTGAGTGTGTTTGAGATTCAGAATGAAGATCTGCCTGAAATTTGACGCGTTTTATTTTTTAATTTGTGTGTAAAAATGTACTATGAGTCTAAAAGTCTTCATTTATTGTGTGTCTAATGACAACTGAAGGTTCTATGGCCTTTAATGTGTATAATGCATAGTGCACATAAATGTGCACTGCTATTTTTATTACATGAATTTTTTCTCCTTTCTGTTAAATTGTGTTTTTTTTAAGAGGACGTTGTAATATTTGTAAGTTATTTTTTTCACGAATTTATGGTTTTATGTGACAATAAAAACAAGGTTCAAAAATTGTGGCTGTGAGTTCATTTACTGCCCTATACGGTGTTGGGTGACCGGCATAAAAGATGTAACACAATGGAAAGTTCGCTTGATGCCCTCAATCAGCCATTGATTATTTTGGGCTGAATTCAAATGCTTGTGCAAATCATAAATACTGAAAAGCATAAAGCAGTTTTTAAATCGATAATTGCAAAAATCTTTTGTGGAATGCTGAGTGGAAGATCACTCAGAAGTTCCAATGGCAGCTGAGGTGTTTGAGGCTTAAATGTCCAAATCAGAGTAATTCAAACGCACTTCCTCTGTATCTCCTCCACAACACTGAGCTGTTTAATACAGTCTTATGTTTATGTGTTGATAGGTATGGAAATGCTGTGGTACAAATTTGCCTTTGAAATTCAACTTGAAATTTATCTCTGGTTATGTACTGCTGCCATCTTAGAGCCATTGCCTCTTAAGTGTGTGTGTGTGCGTGCATGTGTGAGGGTGTGAGTGTGTACGTAAGTGTGTGAGCGTGTGTGTGTGCGTGTGCGCATGTGTGAGTGTGCGTGTGGTCTTTGTCTGCCCATCTGTGTACTTTCAGCTCTGGGTGGTGTCTCCAGCAATTCTGTCTTTTTAATTGGCCCTCTGGGATTGTGGCTTTTTTTTTGTCTGGGGCCTAACCCCACCCCATTTTGCCCCTTTGCAGCCAATCAGAACTCCCCCCTCACCTGTCTGGCCACACCCCCTGGTAGAGCTGTTTACAGGTGCATTGTGACATCAGGGAATTAATACTAATGGGAGTGGAGGTGAGCAGCCAGACAGTTACCCAGAGAGATGAACTGGAACTAACAGCATCTTAAATAAACACGTAACGGGCAGCTGTGCTAAGCTATCGGAAAACCAAGTGCTTTTTCCACAAAGGAACGAGGGACAAGGACTGATTTTATATGCTCGAATGGAGACTTATGCTGGAAAATGTGGGTGACTGAAGGTGTCCATGTATACGCCAGCAAACTGACCAGTGTTTAAGGAGCAGGCTCTGTGGTGGTTTTGGAAGTTGAAGGAAATCCTCCTGCTGTGTCGTGCAGTCTGAACTTCCCGGAGAAACGCAACGATCTCAGAAAATTAATAAAGGTAAGACCTTGCCGTTTTTAAATTTTTGTTTTTGTTTTTTGGAGTAGACGGTTAGCGACAGTGGTGCTGTATACTGCGTACGTTGTCTGTGTGTGAGTGTGTGTGTGTCAAAAATAAGTTGATGAAATTCACTTTAAAATAAATGATTGCATTTAAATGCAAATGACCCCTACACCCTACTACAGCATACTTTAAACCATCTCCTGTAAATTTATGTCCCAAAATGCCTGTTGTCAAAAATTAAGATTCCTTAATTTAGGAAGTCAGATTTGTTCCAGTTGGATTGAATGGAAGAGCCATCTGTTTGTGGGTGAGTTCTGCTGTAATTAGGGGATTTTGGTGGACACTATTTGAGACGGTAGAAATTTCTTAAGCTTATTTGGAGCTGGTCTGTGTTTCAAGGTCTATTCCTGAATGTACCAAGACATTCAGCAAATCATGTCCCCTGTGTTTTCCCTAGCCCTCTTCCTCCCAAAATAGCCTGTTTCACGGAGAGTAGTTTGTGTTCAATGACACCCCCCCCCCCCCCCCCCCCCCCTCCTGTCTCCCCAGGGCAAAACCCCTCCAGTCCCCTTCCCACCAATCCCACCCCCTAGTCCTGTGATGTCAGAGGACAGCACCCTTGAAGAACTGCTGAACAGTGGTTTCCCTGGCGACCAGGGGTCACAGGGGACTGAGCCCGTACCGGAGGGGCGGAGCCCTGCCGTGTTGGATGGAAGCCCCGCCCAGCAGGTAAGAGGGCTCCGCCTCCTGCCTCACCCTGCCTCGAGCCTGGGCAATCTGCTTAGACTCTGGAACCTGTGATGTTTCTCCTGGAAAACGCGCATAGACATTTTGTCTTGTCCCCTGAGTTTAGATCTGCTGTCACTGCACACTTCAGGGGTGTAGATTCAACAACAGGCTGGTGAACCAACTAGTGAACTTAAACAGAGCCGGCAGACAACACCAGGGGAAAGCCTGCCCCCAAGTGGCTACAACTGCAACTGCAGTTGTGACATGAAGCCGAAGCTAATGAATTCAGCATCAACCCTTCCTTAATGGGCCCATTAGCCTGCACAAGCCTCTTCAGCCTCCTATTTTAGAAACTATTTGTGCCTCACACTTAACCATGCGATTTACCCCCCCTTACTCTCACCTCACCTCTCACTCTCACTCCCCTCACTCTCACCTCTCACTCTCATCCCCCTTCACTCTCACCTCACCTCTCACTCTCACCCCCTCACTCTCACCTCACCTCTCACTCTCACCCCCCTCACTCTCACCTCACCCCCTCACTCTCACCCCACCTCTCACCTCTCACCCCCTCACTCTCACCTCACCTCTCACCTCACCCCTCACTCTCACCCCACCCTCACTCTCAACCCCCTCACTCTCACACCCCACCTCTCACTCTCACCCCCCCCCCCCTCCTCTCACCCCCCCCCCCCCCTCCACCCCCCCCCCCCCCCCCCCCCCCCCCCCCCCCCCCCCGCAGTCCCCTGCTTTGTCCCTGGAGGCGGGGTCCTGGACCACGTTCTGCGGCGGCTGCGGGGGGCGTGTCTGCGATCGGGTCATCCTATTGGCCGCGGGGCGGGCGTGGCACGGGGCGTGCCTCCGCTGCAGCGTGTGCCAGGGCGAGCTGCAGTCTCACGCCTCGCTGTACTGCCGGGACGGAAGGATCTACTGCCAGCGCGACTACTGCAGGTTCGCGCCGCGCCCCTCCTTACCGCGCCGCGCCCCGGCGCACCGCGCGCGCTCACTCTGGCGTCCCATTCACACGTTCAGATTCATGCTCTGACGGGCTGGCGCAGAGAACCAGGCTTCACACTGTTTCAGAAAGGCCGCATGGGTGGAAGGGGACGGCCTTCGTTACAGTTAAGCAACAATTCCAAATGCTTAAAGAGTCCCATTTCATAAAGCTTTGCCGTGATTAGTTTAAAAATGCAGAACGGCCAGAACGGAAGTGGGCAACGTGGGCTGTGTCTGCGCCTGGTTGTCATGCCAACCTCTGGCCTTAGCTACATTATTTTTCCCAAACATTTACACCACCTGGCACCATCTTAGCTACGTTTCTTTATTAGTGGATGAATGACAGGTGGAGACTTCTGTCCCTGTAAGAAACATTTTACTGGGATCTAGTCTGCAAATGAACCAGTGTTGGTGCGTACAGCCGATTAGCTCATTTAGCCAGGGTGTCTGGGGGAAACAAAGATCTGCCCCTCGGTCTATGAGTTCAGTTGTCCTGATGGCCAGAGGGATATGAGCCTCCCTGGATCATGTGACTGATGATGTCATCCCCATTCACCGAGCAGTTGCCCACTGTTGATTTTAAATAACCTCCGTTTCCAAATACGTTGCAGTTTCCAGATTCATTTTGCTCTTCCCTCAGGCTGTTCAGTGTGGGGAGGTGTGCCCGCTGCTCCCAGCCAATCCCATCGTCCGCTCTGGTCATGAGGTCTGGGTCGCTGACCTTTCACCCTCACTGCTTCTCCTGCCAGGTCAGTGGGGCGTGGCATCGTGCGGCAGAGAAATGGCGGATCGGCTCCGCCCCGTTGGGCAGAAGTACTGAGATGTGCGGGAAAAAAAACATTCGCTCAGATTTAGCTGTACTACTCCTGTAACGCTTTCATAGTGCAATAACAAAAATATCCACAACTCTTTTATACATCGTAAAAGGCACAGTGACACCGGGGAGTTGTAACGGCAGTCCCAAGACTCCGAGGATGCGGCAGGCGCTCTTATCCAAAGTGTCCTACACACACGAAGATTGAAGGGCCAACGCCAATCAGCGTGGCGACAGACAGCAGGCAGCCAGTACATAACCGACAGCGTGACACTGAGCACCAGGGCGGGAGTGTGAGAGGAACACAGAGCGCACCTGTTATTATCCTCCGGAGCGTCCCACTGGAGGCTTCACTAACCGGCCTGTGGGCAGAAGCCGACCATAAGCACAGAACCGCACATTCGATCGGTCGATCGACGAGTAGATGAATCGGCGAATCGCTCCGCGGTTTCCATGGTTTCCGTTCTCTCACTCTCACTGTTTTTTGTGTCGCTCACTCTCTTTTCACTTCATTGTTTCTGTGCGCACGCTCTCTGTCTCTTTCTCACCTTCTCCCTCTTACCTTTTATCTCTCTCTCTGTCACTCACTTGCTCTCTCTCTCTCTTTCACTCTCTTACCCTCTCTCTCTGTCACTCACTCGCTCTCTCTCTCTCTCTCACTCTCTTACCCTCTCTCTCTGTCACTCACCCTCTCTCTCTGTCTCTCTCTCTCTCTCTTTCACTCTCTTACCCTCTCTCTGTCACTCCTCTCTCTCTCTCTCTCCCTCACTTGCTCTTCACATTCCCCCCTCTCTCTCCCCACCACATTCCCCCCGTCTCCCCCCCCCCCCCCGTTTGCTTCCACATTGATTAGCGTGAGAGGCTGAGAACACAATTACCAAGAGGCTGTGCCCCCCCCCACCCCACCCCGCACCCCCCAACAGGTTATAAATAGACAACAACAAAAAAAGTCGGTTAAAGGAATCAAGGGGGAAAAATAGCCTACATGATAAATAAAAACATTTAAAATCATGGCATTGGAGCCAAAGCAAAGGGAAGCATTTTTAAATGTATTTGTTTTTTTTTGTCCCTTAAATAATGGATCCGTGGCTGCAATGTGTTATGAAACCAATCAATCAACGCGGTGCCCAATCACGTGCCACGGAGGGCGGAGAGTACGCAGGTCTTCGTTCCGGCCAATCACTTCACCCGCTGATTTCCCTCATTAGTCCCCTCCTCTCCGGCTGAAGGTGTGTTAATTAGTGACATCAGCGGGTGAAGTGATTGGTCGAAATGAAGACCTGCGGCACCTGATTGGGTGCCACTTAGGAAGTGCACTCTATAATTACCTGAAGCCACCGGGAGTCCTGTCCACTGTGCATCTACATTTTTCAGTATACGGTGAGCTCCATAATGTTTGGGACAAAGACATATTTTTTTTTTCTTGATTTGGCTCTGTACTCCACAATTTTAGATTTGTATTCAAACAATTTGCATGAGGTTAAAGTGCACATGTTCAGCTTTTATTTAAGGGTATTTTTAAACACACTGGTTTCACTATGTAGCACTTTTTATACAAAAAAATTTTAAAAATAAATAAAAAAAAAGTAAATAAAAAAAACACAAAAAAAAAAAAAATAAAAAAAAAAAAAAAAAAAAATAAAAATTAAAAAAAAATAAAATAAAAATTAAATATAATAAAAAAATAAAATAATAAATAAAACCCCCCCCCCCCTTTCAGGGCACAATAATGTTTGGGAAATATTAATGTTATGTAAATGAAAGTAGCCATGTTTGGTACTTTGTCGCATGTCCTTTGTAAGTCTTCTGACTGTTTTTTTTGGCCTACCAGGCTTAATTCTCTTTCTCCCTCATAATGATGTTTCAAACTGCTTTTGGCTGTTCTGAGTTTTTTTTCTTAATTTGCTTCTTTAGTTTCATTTGCACAACTCTGGTCTTCATGTTGACAAACATCAGTAGCAGACTCCAAAGGCAATCAAAAGCCTAGAATCAAGACTAGATACTGAAAGCTCTCTTGTATCTGCACGGAGGAAGCACCTGAACATACGTGACAAATCAGAAACATTTGCGATGCCAAAATATTTGTCCAAAACATTTTGGTGCCCTGAAATGGGGGGACTATGTATTAAAAGTTCTGTATTTTCTACATGGTGAAGCCAGTGTGCGTTAAATACCCTTAAATAAAGCTGAGAATGTGCACTTTAACCACGTGTGAATTGTTTGATTACAAATCCACAATTGTGGTGTACAGAGCAAAATCAAGAAGAAAATTTTTTTTTGTCCCAAACATTATGGCGCTGACTGCATAAGCTGTTTTGACCTATCTAAAATGGCACATGTCTGGCTTCCAGGAGTGTGATGTCACTTTGCTCCCGGGAAATCTGTACTGTGCGCACGGGGGCGGAGCTTGTACTGCCAATCACACTACCAGGCAGAAGGGAGGACAGGCCCTCCCATGCCCGACCGACTCAGGCAAGCAGACAGAGAAGGTGAGGACATCTTTTATTCTAAAGGACAGGAATTTGGGGGCTACCTGGGCAAGACATTGAGCTAGCATGTGGACTGCCCCCCCCGCCCCCGTTCTGGTATCGAATCTGGATGTTGCACACCAGCAACCCTTTCGTGTCAATCACACACCCGCAGTCTGAATTCCATCTGCACGTTAATTTAATAGAAGCTCTTACGCTCCAACAACTTACAACTAGGAGAATAAAATCAGTGCATCAATAATAACACCAGGCCTGGCTAACAACATGCCTAAACATATATATATATATATATATATATATATATATATATATGTATATAAATTAAATATATATTTAGCCCTGTGATAGATTGGCGGTCTGTATTCCTGCCTCTCGCCCAATGCACGCTGGGATAGGCTCCAGCACCCCCCTCCCCCCCAACCCTGCTCAGGATAAACGTGTATAGATAATGGATGTATGGATGGAAATATATATGCAAGCTTAGCTTCATGCAACGTCTTTCAAAGCAGCGCACGTTCTTGCCAGCTAATGAGCTCGGTTTAACAATGAAACAGGCCATATTTGGCGATAATGGAGTGTAAGTATTATTTTTAATACAGCCCTGAAGGCCATTGGTTGGTTGGTGGCAGGCAGGGTAGTATATATTCCATGTGCAAATGTTTTTTTTAAAAATAAGCTCTACAAGCAGGCATAAAAGTAGTCATTAGAAATCAAAATGTGACCAAAAATGGCAACGGTGAGCCATTCCACTCTGCAGCTGGAACGGGGGAGGGGGAGGAGTCGGTCAGCAGCCCCGAGCCCCGATTGGACGAAGGGCCCGCGGGGGGGCGGGCTCGGGGGAGGACCAAGCGAATCAGGACGTGTTTCCGCAGCGAGCAGCTGAGGGCCATGGAGTCCTACTTCGCCCTCAAGCACAACCCGGACGGCAAGGACTGGACCTGCCTCTCGCACCGAACAGGCCTCCCGAAACGAGTCCTCCAGGTGGGTCTGCGCGCACCCGGTCTCAATACCACCCCCCCCCCCCCACCCCCCAGGCGCTGTCCCTCTGCAGCAGGTCAATGGATGACCAGGTGTCCTCTCATTCGTTGGTTCCGCTGAATTGAGTTGGATGAGGTGGCCTGCATCGCCACCTCCAGTTGGAGGACCGCAGACGCAAGATCATGATCCATGTAATAACGCTGGTTTATTAGCAAACCATTGTTTTCTTTGCTCTTTATAAACACTCACGGGACCCCCTGCAGTTCTGTTCCTGCCGGGCTTAGCTACAGTATATACAAGAAACAGAAATGTCTCTTGTTGTCTTCTCTTGACTTTTACAACCACTGACATGATTTCTCTCTTTCTCTCTCTCTCTTTGTCACTCTCCCTCTCTCTAACTCTCTCTCTCCCTCTCTCACTCACTCCTCCTCTCTCTCTCTTTCTTCCTGTCTCTCCATCTGTCTCTCTCTCTCCTCTCTGTCACTCTCCCTCTCTCTAACTCTCTCTCTCCCTCTCTCACTCACTCCCCCTCTCTCTCTCTTTCTTCCTGTCGCTCCGTCTGTCTCTCCCTCTCTCTCTTTTCCTCTCCCTCCCTCTCTCTCTCCCTGCCTCCCTCTCTCTCTCTTCCTCTCCCTCCTCTCTCTCTCTCTCCCTGCCTCCCTCCCTCCCTCTCTCTCTCCCCCTCTCTCTCTCTTCTTCTCCCTCCCTCCCTCCCTCCCTGCCTCCCTCCCTCTCTCCCCCTCTCTCTCTCTTTTTCTCCCTCCCTCCCTCCCTCTCTCCCTCCCTGCCTCCCTCCCTCTCTCTCTCTCTCTCTCTCTCTCAGGTGTGGTTTCAAAACGCCAGAGCCAAACTCAGACGTTCGCTTCCAGTGGACGATTCACAGAGCAACTCCCCCGTCGCCCCTCAAGCTGACGCCATGGCGACAATGCCCACATCCATGGCAACCTCCCAACCGTCGCAGGCTCTCCAGACCAGCACCATCGACCAACTGGAGCTCTCCCTGCTGACCGCGCCGCTAAGCGTCACGCCTCAGAGTCCCATTGGCCAGCCCGTTGGATATAAAGACTCTTTCCTCCTGGACTACAATTCCCAGAGTCCACCGAGGCTCTCTCCGTTAATGACCCTCGACTTTGGGGAGACCAGTGCAGGAAGTGAGGGAGACTGCAACAAGACGCCTCACCAATATTACTGTTAGTTGCTTTGATAGTATTAACCCTGTGTCCATCCAATTTAATCAACATCCTTCTCGGTTATCCTAATAGCAGCTACGATGTCCTGACCATTTGGACCAGGCATTAAAGACCACAGACTTCATTCGGATAATAGTAGATGCGTGCAGTGATAGAGGACTGTGGTGAACTGAGCTCTGCTAAGATAGACAGACATGTAGGAGCAGATGTAGGTAGGGAAATTATCACTGGTGTGTTACTGTGTCTGTGAGAGTGGATGCCTTTGTCTGTAATACCTTTTCTTCACTACAGCTGGAACCAGGCTGGCTCATTATAGCCCTTTCCCACTGTAGAGCTGGAACCAGGCTGGCTCATTATAGCCCTTTCCCACTGTAGAGCTGGAACCAGGCTGGCTCATGATAGTCTTTTCTCACTGTAGAGCTGGAACCAGACTGGCTCATTATACCCCTTTCCCACTGTAGAGCTGGAACCAGGCTGGCTCATTATACCCCTTTCCCACTGTAGAGCTGGAACCAGGCTGGCTCATTATAGCCCTTTCCCACTGTAGAGCTGGAACCAGGCTGGCTCATTATAGCCCTTTCCCACTGTATAGCTGGAACCAGACTGGCTCATTATAGCCCTTTCTCACTGTAGATCTGAAACCAGGCTGGCTCATTATAGCCCTTTCCCACACTACAGTTGGAACCAGGCTGGCTTATTACACCCCTTTCCCACTGTAAAGCTGGAACCAAACTGGCTCATTATAGCCCTTTCCCACTGTAGAGCTGGAACCAGACTGGCTCATTATAGCCCTTTCCCAGTGTAGAGCTGGAACCAGACTGGCTCATTATAGCCCTTAATTTTGGAACAAGGTAACTCATTGTGGCCTGGTCCCAGCTCTAAGAATAAAACTGTGTGTCTCTCTACAGAAATAGTGCTACAGAACGCCACCCTTTTTAATTATTATGATTGCAGAACTTTTCCTTATTTCACAAGGTCACTGTATTCCTGATCCTTGCTGTGTAGCTCAGTGCAGTCCCCCCTCGGTGTGTCCACAAGCTTTTAATAAACACAATTTACACTGCTGTCTCATTCTCGCGTTCTCTCTCCCTCGCTCATCATTTTTGGATATTTACTCGTTTATTTTACACAGTAAATGCGGTTCGTGCTATAATGGCCATTTTAATCTATGGTTTTTACCACAAGCGATTTTGATGAGGGTTCCTTGTAACTTTGAAACATCTTTTAAATTCTTGATTCATCTTTAAGACCATATTAGGATTCCTTGTATTTATTTATTTGTTTATTTTTTTATGATTTAGCGGACACTATTATCTATGGCAACATGGGGCTACGTTTTAAAATACAATCCATTTACACAGCTGGTTTCTCACTGGACCAGTTTAAGTTGCTGAGCAGGTTAACAGCCTTGCTCAAGGTAATGATGGTAATGCCCCAGCTGGGATCTGAACTTCTGAGTCACAAGCCCCTGTTCCCCCACCGACACACTCAATCCACACATTGAACTGCTCTTTGAATGAAGACTATTGCTATGATGACAGTAATGCAGTGATGTGTGCTTGTTTGTGATGAAGTACCCATGGGAATCTTGGAGAACTGGAGGAACCTGTAGTTTCCTTCTTTTCCCTCACACACGTGACTGTTTATACACTTTAAATTCTACTGTTCGGGTTACATACAGCACTGCAGTATCCAGTGACAGAGTTAGACAGTGTGTAGGCAACATACTGCACTACCTACTTTCCCAGATGTATACTGTACTACCCACTTTCCCAGATTTATACTGCACTACCCACTTTACCAGATTTATACTGTACTACCCACTTTACCAGATTTATACTGTACTACCCACTTTCACAGATTTATACTGTACTACCCGCTTTCACAGATTTATACTGTACTACCCGCTTTCCCAGATTTATACTGTACTACCCACTTTCCCAGATTTATACTGTACTACCCACTTCATCAGATTTATACTGTACTACCCACTTTCACAGATTTATACTGTACCACCCACTTTACCAGATTTATACTGTACTACCCACTTTACCAGATTTATACTGTACTACCCACTTTCCCAGATTTATACTGTACCACCCACTTTCCCAGATTTATACTGTACTACCAACTTTCCAAGTCTCCTCTCTATCTTAATTCTCTATCTTTCATTCTTCAACATTCTGTCCTTCAACTGGTCTACCTCTCAGTTACGTTTTTTTCATTTCCTCTCTCACTGCAGTGTTAATGTACTGTAGTGTCCAGTCAGTGTGTATGTACTGTATTAACCCTCCTCTCAGTGTAGTATTAATGTACTGTAGTGTCCAGTCGGTGTGTATGTACTGTATTAACCCTCTCTCTCAGTGTAGTGTTAATGTACTGTAGTGTCCAGTCAGTCAGTGTCTATGTACTGTATTAACCCTCTATCTCAGTGCAGTGTTAATGTACTGTAGTGTGCAGTCAGTGTGTATGTACTGCATTAACCTTCTCTCTCGGTGCAGTGTTAATGTCCTGTAGAGTCCAGTCAGTCAGTGTGTATGTACTGTATTAACCCTCTCTCAGTGCAGTGTTAATGTACTGTAGTGTCCAGTCAGTCGGTGTGTATGTACTGTATTAACCCTCTCTCAGTGTAGTGTTAATGTACTGTAGTGTCCAGTCAGTCAGTGTCTATGTACTGTATTAACCCTCTCTCTCAGTGCAGTGTTAATGTACTGTAGTGTCCAGTCAGTCAGTGTCTATGTACTGTATTAACCCTCTCTCAGTGCAGTGTTAATGTACTGTAGTGTGCAGTCAGTGTGTATGTACTGTATTAACACTCTCTCTTAGTGCAGTGTTAATGTACTGTAGTGTCCAGTCAGTCAGTGTCTATGTATTGTATTAACCCTCTCTCTCAGTGCAGTGTTAGTGTACTCTAGTGTCCAGTCAGTCAGTGTCTATGTACTGTATTAACCCCCTCTCAGTGCAGTGTTAATGTACTGTAGTGTTCAGTCAGTGTGTATGTACTGTACTAACCCTCTCTCAGTGCAGTGTTAATGTACTGTAGTGTTCAGTCAGTCAGTGTCTATGTACTGTATTAACCCTCTCTCTCACTGTGTAGTGTTAATGTGCTAAAGCGTTCAATGTGTGCTAATCTCTCAGAAAAATGTTAGTGACTGAATTATGCAAAATGATGAATTCTTTTCTTTTTTTTTTACCAGACCTCTCTTCTCAGAATGAGGACTGTGGGCAGGATTTGTCTTTGCCAAGGGGAAATACAAATACAAAAACAAATTCCTCTCACCGAGGAAAATGCGATTTTCGCTTTCACAACATTCCAGTCTGACACAGTCATGAAAGATGGCTGGTAAAAATGAACAGGCGAGGTTCACACTCACAATAGAATGTCTACAGTGGGTTTTGCTTCACCCCTTAGAGATGAACTTATCAATGGAAACATGACCTCTGTGATTTAAAAAAAAAAACCCACCCAAGAAATCTTTTCACGGTCACCCATGATAATTGGCCACTTAGATCACTCAAATCAGTGCTGTTTCCAAGTTTGAAGAATGCTGGTGCCATCACAGCAATGACTTGTGCGTCAGAAGGGTCATCCGTCCAATCAGACACCACGGGCCAAACCTGTCAGCCAATTTGGAAGATGAATCCAACGGGGTATTTAAAGAGTGGGTACCAAAATAAAGGGAAAGAAGTTCTGAAAACGCTACAAGGTAATTTAAATTGTGTCTTTGTGGTGATCTGTTTAACCTTTATAAGCATTTTTTGTTGTTGTCGCAAATGTCTTTTCCTTATTTGTATGCATGGGAATTAGTTGTTTTTGTATTTGAATTGTTTCTCATTTTTTAAATAGTATCTTTTAAAATAATAGATAAATAGCTACACATGGATTAAATTTGAGTAAGAAATATTTCTTGAAAAAGAGAATTTCAGCATTATATTTCTGAAAGTGTCCAAAATTTCCATTTAAGACTTTAATATTGTGTCCTATGTGTTTCCCTGGGCAGATTATATTTGATGTTTTACATGGCTGCATGATTGTTTGCTTGTGTGTATGCTTTCCTGTCAGCGTGTCCGGTTGTTCATGTGCACATCTGTGTGCGTGCGTGCATGAGTGTGTGCATGCATGAGTGTGCGTGCGCGCGTGAGTGTATGTGTGTGCGTGCGAGTATAAGTGCGTGCGAGCATTCATGTGCGTGCGTGAGACCCCTTGTGTGTATTTGTGTCCTGATTTCTACTGATGCAGTTATAAATGTGAATAATTGGCTGCATAGTCTTCCTTAAAATTTCCATTTAAGACTTTAATATTACGTCCAATGTGTTTCCCTGAGATTACGTTTGATTACATTTACATAGCTGTGTGATTGTATGCTTGTGTCAGTGTATCTGGTTGTTCGGGTGCATTTCTGTGTGTGTGCATGCATGAGTGTGTGTGCGTGCGTGCGTCAGTGTATATGTGCGTTCGTGTGTGCATGCGTGTGTGCGCGTGAGTGCGTATGTGTGTGCATGAGTGCATGTGTGTGTGTGTGTGACCCTGACTGGAGAATTTGTGTCCAAATTTTACTTGGTGCCGTTATAAATATGAAAAATTGGGTGCATATTTAAGACATTAATATTATTGTATTTGCGTTTAACAGAGGAGATTACCTGTGAGTTGACAAACTTTCCATTTGGAATAGTTTCTAATGGCCAGCTGGTCTCCTTACAAGTTAGAGTCCTACATACATAAAATGTGGAATGGATGAATTTCTCAGATCTTGCCTAATGAACCTACTCATGTCTACCTGTTATTTTTATTCATTTATTCACTTTTATTTCGAGCTAACAGATGACACCAGCTGCCTTCCACCTTGGATTCTCCCTACGGACACTCTCTCTCCTCTCTGTCGCCCTGCTGGCTCCCCTGCCGGCCTCACAGCCCCAGTCCGGCCCAGTGTGGAGCACCCTGGCTGGGAGGACGCCCTACTCCGGCTCCAGGCTTTGCTCGGCCTACCTGGAACAGCCTGGATGCCACGGGACGCGTCTGGAGTGCTGCAGCCTAACGGGCAGAGCGACGGTCTGTCCCTGGAGCACGACGAGGAAGAGGAGGAGGAGGACACCAAGAGGGCGCGGAGGGAGGACTGGTTAAGGAAGTCCGTGGGTCAATTTTCAGAGCGCCCCCTGGAGACTGGTCCCCATATGGCGGTAGGAGAAGGAGAAGGGGCAGAGAAGACCAAAGCTCTGACATCCATTGCAGGGGGTCTTCAGGCCATCAACAGACAGAAAGGGGGATTCGGGTTCCGTTTCGGGAAAAAGTGAGGGACAGACGAGGAGAGAAAGAGGATGGGGGGGGGGGGGTAAGAAATAGGGGTGGGGTTACAGTGGGGCAGAAGCGAAGGGGTCAGAGAGTGGAGGCTCATTCAAGGCGTGAGATCACAGATATGTGATTAGAATGTTCTTAACTGAACGTTCTAACGTTGATGTCACAATCACTGCCGGTAACTTAAAGCAAGTTCTAGAACACTGACGTAGAATTTTGAATAAACTTACTGAAAAAAAAACAAAGGGTTAAATAGATCACCAGCTGGGGTTGAAAATAAGATGACATAGAGCAGGTCTCGTTCATCAGCAGGTTGGAAAGAAAGGATGAAAAGAGGAGAAAGAAAGAGTGAGAGATAGAGAGAGGGAAGAACAAACTACAGGAAATGGCAAATCGTGGGAGAGTAAAAAGGAAGAATAACATTAAAGATAGAAAGAAGAAATATGTTGAAAGGAAAAGTTCATAGAAAGAACCCAGATAAAAAGGAAGGTGAACGGATGAATGTATGGAAGAGATGGAGACAAATGGAAAGAAAGACAGAGAGTGGGAAAGACAGATGAAGATGGATTTTCTGGGTAAAAATGGGGTGAAACTCAAATCCTGGAGGGCCACAGGATCTGCTGGGTTTTTGGTGTGTTTCAAAACCTAAGAGCTTAGTTTAAGTCACTAACTGACTTTATTTCCAAAGACCAAATTACCTGCTGATTTGACAGGAAACCACAAAAACCTGCAGACATTGTAGTTTTTTGTTTGTTTGTTTTTTTTGGTTTACCTGTCTATGTTCTTTCCATGTACAATGTGTATGTAATATTACAGAACTGCAGAAACAACTGAATAATAAATAAACACATTGTTTTTTTGTATAGCATCATCAAACAAGTCTACTCTGGGAGTCTTGTTGTGCTGGTATATTGGTGGGGTTTCTCTGAGGTAGGGGGTTACTGAAATGTGCAAAAGATCATACCAGGAGGGTTTTTAAAAATCAGTTTCAATAAAAGGTAAGTTCGGTTAATGTACATCTATTTCGTTTATTCTGAAAATTTGGTGGCGTGTCACTCTATCACCGCCTCTTTCCATTCTTAACAAAAAAGACCAACCAACAACAACAGAGGACGCACAACCTCTCCAAAGCTCTCCACTGGTTTTAATGAATTTGTCCTGTAGATCTAAGTAGGGCCGTTTGTTAAACTGTGTCCATTGTATTCTGCCGACTTTAACACGCCACTATATAGGGCTGGTATATATCAGTACCATGTTGATATAGGCCTAGTACAACTCTAAAACATTTAATAAGTACATGCGCTTCCGCGTGCATATTAACAACAACAACAGGTTGCAAACCTCTGTCTGGGACTTTCGCCTGACAACTACTGTCGCGCGTATACAGCTGCGTTTGATTGGCTATAGGCTAGTCATATTGCTGCAGAAGTGGAGAACTAACAGCCATTACACGGTTGCGGAACTGAAGATCGGACGAGGCTGTCTGTTATATAACCTACCTGGATCGGACGGGAAAATAATTTTCGTATCTTTTCAGAAACATTCAAGTCCCCACTCTGTACTATTTCCTTGGTTTATGGATTGAGAAATTGGTGCGAAGATGAAGTTGAAGATTATCCTTGCGCTGTTCTGTGTTTTTGGCACTGTTCAGGGCGGTAAGTCGACAAAAACGAAAGTGAAACATAACGATGTTTTCCATTTTAGACATAAAACTAAGCTTTTACTTAAAAATATTCTCGATCAGTATCGAAATGATTTATCAGAATGATAAAGAAGAAATTTACTCATTGTGTACTACTTTTGGACATATACATATAGCCTGCCCATTGTTGCGCACTTGTGACCGGATGTATTGGTATACGACGTTTAGGCCAATTGATGCGTTTATATCGTATAACACATGTTGAAACCAGTCTTACGTAAATGTTATCGGATTGATTAACTAAAATTGCTAAATAAATTATCTAAATTGCTTCTTGAGTGCGCACGCTTATGGCTTTACATACGTTAATTTTAATTAACGTATTAGTGCGGAGTAGTTTGGTTTGGTGCAGCGCAGCTTTAATGCCTGATCGACCATTTATCGGCCTATCTATAGTATTTCAGTGTCCTTTGCGGACATCAGAAAGCCTTGAAATGAAATGAAAGCAAAGCGTTAACCTAAAAAAAAATATCCGTGTTATTTTTTGTAGGTTACACCCAAATCCTAAACTTTGAAAATGTATTTCGTACGACATTTAGCAAATGAAGGTCACGAGTTAATTTGTTGAAACACGGTCTAGACAAAAAAGGCGACTTTTGTGGGTTTTCTCCTGTTTAGATAAATTAATTTTACAGCAGCGTTCTGAAAGTTATTGCTAAGAAAGTGTGAATCGATAGTTATTGCTTTTGATAGCCCTTGAATTCTCTGAGGAAGTTTTACATAAGCAGCTCTCACTAGCCCATGCACGTTTAGGCTGAATAACTAACAAGAATGATAAATATCTGATCGTGAACCACAACATTGACAGTGTTGACTGTTTTCAAAGTTAAAATTTTATTTGGAGTATCCTGTAGAAAATGGCTCAAATTATGAAGTAAGTTCGTTAATTTAATATAAAAAGTCCATAAATAAATACAATCAAGTACCCATTTTATTAAAATTCATGAACTGTGTTTTACATCCACCGGCTAATCTTTGTAGGCTATATCGTTCTGTTTAGGCGAACTTGACGGACTTTGAAAGCTGCTCTGTACCTTGACTCTTGAAACTTATCAGATTTACAGACAATGCAACAGTAAGGCTTCAGTTTTATGTCTTTGATGTGTAACTAGGAAACCACTTCGCTGAGTCCATAGTTCATGGGCTGTTCGTTGTGTGTGAAGCTCAGGTGTCATGTTGACAGAAACCATTAGGAACGTGGATTCTGGAACAAGGCAAATGTATGTTGCCATTTACTACTTGTGGTATTTGAAATCTTGAGTAAAATTCTGATAGGAAAATAATCCGTGTTATCCAAGAATTTACAGAGCACAACAGAGATTGGCTTTTCCAGGGTACTGTACTGCCACGATCAGGAAATGAACTCTAAAAAAACGTGTTGATATACAAACACACTTTATGTGTCTAAGTTATTACTTTTGTGTTACAAGTATATACAATTTATGTGTTACAAATGGAGACTGTTTAACACAGGCTGTGTTAAAAGTCACAAAAGGTGTTGTTCTTAACTAGAGGTGGAGGTGTGTTAAGTGACGTCACGTAATTTGAGGCTTTATCTGTTCTGAGAGTGCATGGGTGCGGTTATGCGTTAGGAATGCGGCAATGGCCTACATGAAAACGGAGTAAACGTGTAAACAACCTCCTTCTAGAGACGTCTAAAGAAACTGTAAAGATGAACAGAAGTGAAAGAAGTGTGAGGATGAGAGAGCAGAAAAAACGGATTTGTTGACAGAAAAGGCAGCGGTGAGGCCTAAACCTGTGCCTCCCAGACTGGATAAATGTTTTTGTTTCAAATCCGGTGCACATATTTTGGGGCTTATTATTCAGGGACATATCTGCAAAAAAAAAGATTAAAACAACAACATGTCTATTATAGATACAACTATAATGTAGTACTGTGTACACTTCATAGTGGTCGAGTTGTGAGAGGAACTTCACCGCGTAGCTCGTCGAGTCCGTCTTGTCTCTTCTAGTGCGCGGCGGACAGTTTGGACCGATCATCGTTTCCGCGTCGTGATAGCATTGAGATTAATGCGCGCGGCAGATGGCACTTACCTGCAAACTACTGAGGGTGGGCGTGCACATCCGGTGCTGACTTTCGCACGCGCTTTCCTGAGGGGTAATTTTGTCATCAGTCCTGTTGTTGCTGTTGCTTTCGTGTAGATAAATGTTTGAGAATGTGTATTAATTTTGAAGCCATTAATTTGAAGCAACGCATTTAATGAACTGGAAATCACAACGACCAAAAAATTATGTGTATAGTTGTGAAAAAAATAATGGCAGGCATCATGTGTTGCATTTAAGAAGGTTACAAAAATATTAAAATGGAACACAATACTATACACAAGTCAAAAAAAAAATTTTTTTTTAAATGAAATGAATACATCTGAATAATACACTGTGACCTGTCAAGGATTCATCCTTGAAGATTGTCAACAATGTTAAAGGGACAATGTGAAACCAGGTAAAAACACCACAGGAACATTTATTCAAACATTCCAGGAACATTCTGTGGACCAAAAAGGTTTATCTTGTTAAATAAGAACGGATAAAGCCTAGCATTTGCTTGAACTGGTCTCTCAATATTAAGGGACACCCTTACGGAAAATCACACGTTCAGAAACCACATGTGTTCAAAAACCACACGTGGGCACCCAACATTTGAAGAGTACACATGTAACCTATGTTATTTCAAGTCATATGTTTTGTTCTCACAGGAATTTGGAGTTCAGAAGTCAGTGACATGTCAAAATGTGAAGATGCAAATGACTCAATGCAGCCTATTTTCTTTTTACATGTGGAAATTTTAATTCACGTATGAAAAAAGCCAATCCCACATGAAAATGTCCAGTTCACGTGGGAAATTTTTTCAATGTCAATATTTTAATTTCACAGACTAATCTAACTGGAGTAAATCTGGTCCTTATGAAAAAAACATCACATGTGAAATTAACCTAAGGACCAGATGTACTCCAGTTAGATTAGTCTGTTTGAGGATTGTTTTTTTGACGCAGAGGTGGTGATAAATTGCTGGGCAGATCTGTCAGCCGAGCGTCATTTCAATTCCCAAACCACTTTAACGCAAACCACGCCCTGTAGTTGCCAGCAAGCTGTCATTTTGATCAGCCAATCAGCGCTCTCATCGCGTTGACCAACGAAATCGATTTTGAAAGTTTGTTGCAACTACGGGGTGTGGTTTGCCCTAAAGTGGTTTGACCCTTGCCTACACTGCTGCCAACAGGACAGCCCCCATCTACTTGCAGGACATGACTCGATTCTATGTGCCTGCTCGACCACTCCGCTCTGCGGCAGCAGGGCGCCTTGTAACCCCTCCGACCCGCCCAAAGGGATCACAGAGCTTCTCCACCCTAGCTCCCCAGTGGTGGAACGAACTCCCCGTCCCTCTCCGAACCTCCCCCTCACTACCCATCTTCCGCCGTGGCCTGAAGACTCATCTCTTCAGACTATACCTAGACTAACCACCACCACGCTGTATATTTCACTCTAAATCCCCCCCCCCCCATTTTTTTCATGACACTTGTTACATGTTGCCCCATCCCAGCACTTTTTGGTAATTTGTATTTGTCCTAATACTGTAGCTTATTCTTCTGCCTAGTTGGCTTTGCAGAGGTTAGGTCTGAATAGTGTTCACTGTGTGAACTAAACTAAACTAATCTTGGCTAGAAATAGCTGTACAAAATAAGTATTGTACCTTACTGAACCTGTGTTTAGCAGTTGTCCATGACCATGAAATGCACTTTTTGTACGTCGCTTTGGGTAAAAGTGTCTGCCAAATAAATGTAATGTAACGTTTGGGAATCGAAATGACACGTCAGCTAATGGCAGTCACTATCTCTGCTTGTCTCCAGCACCAGAGATTCACAATCTTCATTACATTTACACCGCCCTTTCAAAGCCCATCAGTCAACCGGGAGTCTATCAGTTCACCGCTCTGGGAATTCTGAACAACAGGCCGATTGACGTCTACAACAGCGAAGAAAAGGTCAAGAAGCCGTTGCAAAAATGGATGGAAGAACACAACGAGAAAGATTACTGGGAGAAAGGCACACAGTCCCGCAGGAGCAAGGAACAGTGGTTTGATGTCAACGTCAAAATCCTGATGGAACGCATGCACCAGAACCAATCAGGTGAGACAGAGGCCTTTGTGAAATCAACATTCGTCATTAGCATTCATGTGCAAGTTAAGTGCTTTGTGGACCTGGCTTGTAACTCACTCACACACTCACACGCACACTCTCCTACAGACACACACACTTACACACACACACACACGCACACATACGCACACACGCACGCACGCACGCACACACACACACATACACACACACATATGCACATACACACACATGCACACACGCACGCACGCACACACAAACACGCACACGCACGCACGCACACACACACATACACACACGCACGCATACACACGAACACACACTCACTCAGTATTAGCAGGCTGAATATTCTCCACTAGGGGGAGCTATTAGTACTCAAGTAGTCAAATGGTGCTTCGCATCAATTACGCTGCGTGTCCTTGTTTCTTCACAAACCCAGGTTGGTGAGTTACTTTTAGCAATTGCTAAACTCAACAAACCACATGAAGGAAAAAAACAGCTTTTAATTTAGTCGAATTTAAGGACAAAAACACATGTTCTGGTGTGTCTGCTCCACTGATTTTCATCAAGGAGGCTGTAGATAGGAGCAGGACTGTAAATGTGATTGGGCATTCCAAGTCAGAAATTAGACAGAAGGGGGAAAAAGAAGAGTTTTACAGTTAACACATATACAGCAGAATCTAACTAAAGTGTGAGTTGAGTGGTGTATTATCTATCATTATCATTTTTCTTTTATAAAATAATGTATGTCGGAGGCTCCTTCTAGTTAAAATTGTGATGCTTCCGCAGAATTTAAGTAACGTCTGGCTGTACAGCCAAAATATTAGACTGCACAGACTAGCCATGTTTTGAGGAGTCCATTCTCTTGCTTCCATCACTGGTGTAAATGAATGAAAACACGGCTGAATGAGGCTAGAGCGTTGTCAGGTTGCTGTGTTCATGCCGTGCTGTTATTTTTCAAACAATGTTCATTGAAGGCTGTGTTAACCCTTTACGGTGGGATGTTGCAATTATGTGATTTCAGTGTTGGTAAATGGTAAATGGACTGCATTTATATAGCGCTTTTATCCAAAGTGCTTTACAATTGATGCCTCTCATTCACACATTCACACACCAACGGTGAAAGGCTGCCATGCAAGGTACCAGCTTGTTGGGAGCAATTAGGGGTTAGGTGTCTTGCTCAGGGACACTTTGACACGCCCAGGGCAGGGGATCAAACCAGCAACCCTCCGACTGCCAGACAACTGAGCTATGTCGCCCCTGTTCTTAACTAAACATTTTAATGCTGATGTAACAGTCACTGCTGGTAATTTGAAAGCGGAGCGGAGTTCTAGAACACTGACTCAGAATTTTGAAGAAAAAAAAAAAAACACTCTTCAATGGGTTAACAGCCTCATTCCTCTCCAGATCCAGATGTCCATATTCTACAGTGGATGCATGGCTGCCAGGTGGAAAAGACACCTGATGGCAAGCTGAAGTTTCGTAATGGTTTTGACCAGTACGGCTATGATGGCAAGGACTTCCTGGCCTTCGACAGTGAGAACATGGCGTGGGTGGCCCCTGTCCCCGCAGCTGAATCCACCAAGACAAAATGGGACAACGTGCCTATCCTCAGCCAGTACACCAAGGGTTACCTACAGACGGACTGTGTGCACTGGCTGGAGAAATTTCTGAAGTACCAAGAGCTAGATTTCCAAGCTTCCTGTAAGTAATGTTTAGCCAACGGCCCACTAGACAGAAGTTGATGCCAAGTTGTAAAGGTAGAGCAAAGTTGCTTAACGTGCAGCAGGGGGAGCTAGAGAGCACTAAGTCATGGATCTCAGCTGACTGAATCCTCCTTAAAGGCTGCTTCATACTTTCCGTGTCCGCGTGTCTGCGAGGGTCTGCTTTGGTCCGCGTGTCCGCGAGGGTCTGCTTTGGTCCGCGTGACGTGAATGTCGTCATCCGCCCATGTCTGGAGGGTCCACGCGGACCCCTATGCGGACATTTCACGCGCAGCCCAAAATTTGTGACCGCGCGGACTGTACGCATAGCAAGCGCGCCGACTGCGCATGCGCCAGATAACAAAATTTAATGGATGCTTGTTTTGAAGAGAGTTGTGCGAGGAGATCCACCATTACCCACATTTATATTGTCTAGCTAGGCATTCATAAAAATATTCTTTCACCGCTAAAAAATCGTATTCTGTCATAGCAACGAGATAAACCCGACAATAGCCCTAAGATATGCCAATACAGCAGTGAAAACGCTGCTGACTGAATAACGAAATAAACGAGGCAAAGTTTTTTAAAAATGATACCATGTCATTCTACAGTCAATATCTGGGACTAAATATTAAATAAATATACAACCTGCTCATTGGTTTTACGCATAGAGATGTCCCTTTTTAGACTGAGTGGTCATATATTGTCTTGGACAATCCGTTTGTGAAATACACACGCATTTGTTATGCCTGGGTACCTCCAAAAATAGCTGTGCGTAATACCACACCTGTTGTTTACGGCGTTGTCACCATTTTTAGTACAGTATGGCTTGATTGACAATTCATGTATTCAGTAGGTGAGAGTATAAGCTTTCTAACGATGTATATCATGTCTAATTCTGCTTTTGGAATAACGTTTTATAGGTCAGTGTAACCGAAAATTTTCTTATCGCATTCGCTCTGTGGTAATGGAGCTGGAATGGAGTGTAGATTGGGAAATGCGCATGCGTGGAACGACAGACCGACGCGGACCCTCAATTGTAGTATGAATGGAACCGGGTGAGCATCCGTGCTACCGGTACAGGTCCGCAGCTGTCCGCGGACGTGGAACGCGGAAAGTATGGAGCAGCCTTAAGGGTGGAGCCACACGTCCTCCCACAATTGGTCGTAATAAAATTTGAATTGGGGTGACAGTTTACACGTCGCATCTTTAATCTGATTGGTTATCGCGCCGTGTTCCCCGTCACTTCCGGTGGCTTCGCCGGCTTGCCTCACGTCGCCAGATATCCCAGTGTGCCTTGCAGGTGCGCAGAATCGCCTCTCATAGAAAGTAAATGGAGGCAGCGTCAGTAGTCAGAGAAATTTGCTTGTTGTTGGAAGATGTGTGGCTTCACCCAAATCTTTGGCAATGCCATTGGCAATAGTGTGTCAGCCAGCAGGGCTAGCAGCCAAAGTTGGCACTGGCATAGTCAGAATTTACCCTAAGCCATGGTGCCCATTCACACACTAGAGCACTGCCTTGACAGGGTGATCCATGCTGCAGGTTTTTTCTCCTCACTAGGAAGTTTTAACCTTGCTTGCTTTTTGGAAGTCCAGGCCTGGTTCCTGCCCCATTTTCCTTCTGCTCTCTGTAAAGCGTCTTTGTGACAGGCTTTTGCAAAAAGCACTACACAACATAACATTGAATTGAACAGCCAGACACGATATAATGAGGTCCAGGGTCATGAAATGTGGATCATACCGTTTCATCAGCTTCTGTTATATGACCTCACTCTGTTCTTCCTCCTCCTCCTCCTCTTTCACAGCTCCTCCTGACGTATATATTTTTTCAAAGAAGTCCACCAGCCCTGACTACCGCACCCTGGTGTGTTTGGCCACCGGGTTCTACCCCAAAGATGTGGCGGTAGACATCCTGAAGGACGGTGCGCCATTGGCCGAATCGGACGGGGTCGAATCTTCGGGGGTGAGAACCAATGGAGAGCGTAAGGAGACGTTCCAGCTGAGGAAGTCGCTGGAGATCAAGACATCAGATACCTCGAAGTACAGTTGCAGAGTCGACCACCTAACCCTGCGGAGTCAGATCGTAAAATCCTGGGGTAATCTTGGCCTATCAATGTCAATTGTCCCATTTTTACAGGCTGCTTCCTGTGACCGCTACCAATGCACCTTCTTCATGGATCAGTATGATTTCAAAGCTGAATGGATCCATGTCCCAGTATTTCAGCTAAAATCTAAAACTAATTGGCAGGGGAGTTAACCCAAGCCCTTTTGCTTCCTTGTATCTGTATCTCTGTTTGTACAATACCAGCCCATGGAGTGCATCCATACACATGAAAAGTGTCTGAAGATGTGAACCAACCCGCAGGGCTTGTGTGGTTGATGCTTATTAACTCCTGTTTCCAGTGACGGTTGTGGAGCGAAAGTAGTCAGGGAGGAAAACTTCCCTTTAAACTCACTGGTCATTGGTCTGGACTGTGTTTTCATTCATTTTCCTTAACAAGGATTAACAAACCCATGTAAAAAAAAAAAAAAAAAAAATTAAATTCTCCTGAATGGTGTAATTGAGGAGAACTGGCTATATCTGATGGTGTTGAGTACTTAGTAAATTATTCGCTGAGTAGTTCATCAGGGTAAATGAATGAAAGTAGGTCGAGAGTAATGATCAGTTTGAATGGAAGTTTTTTTCCATGCTGTCTGTTTGCAGCTCTACAACCGACGCTGCCTGTTTGTGTGTTGCAGATGGAAAGTGCTGTAACTGCGACGGTGACAACACAGGCGCCATTGTTGTGCCGTTGTTGGTTGTTGTTTTGCTCATCGTCTTGGTGACGGTGCTTGTGGGCCTGTACGTTTCTGCGCAAGAAAAATGATTGAAAAGAAAAAAGGTGGGACTTCTGCACACAGTCATATTTTTAACATTTGCGTTTTTTTATATTCTCATATTCTTTTATATTTAATCATATTTTCAGTAACATTTTTGAAAGATAAGAGTTACAAGGTGAATACCTTTAACTACCAGACATGTTGGCGATCATTTTCGATCAGTTCTGTGTCCACAAGATGTCTAAGACAGCCCTGAGAGCAAATTCTACATGATTTTTAAAAAATGGTTAAGAGGCAACAATGAATAGCAGAGTATCTGGAACCTTCCTGAGTTATGCCACTGTCTTTTTAGCTGCCCAAGCTCCTGTGAATGGACTAAACCAACCTCTGTGCCCATTGGTAGTGAATGGTGAGTCATTTCTACTGTACTGTAGATGTTAAGCACTAGTTGGAACCCCTCCTCTGTGTGGAAGTTACAGAAATATTAAGTGATTATCAAGGGATATTTAGACGATGTGGTTTAGCCCTAAACAGGATTGCCACTTTTGTGTTTCTCACAGGAAATGGCCTAGCTTGTGAATCTACGATACTCAGCCAAGGTAAGTGAGTCCACGGACAGAATTTACATATGCACAAAAACATTTTTGGGAAGGTATTGAAGGATTTAGAATAAGCTATTGAACACTGCCATTTAATGTATTTCACTGCTTTTCAGGAGTAAGAACGGGGGCAAATGGATCAAACGGCTCTGTGGAATCAGGGGATTCTGGTAATGTTCACTGCCTTTTGAGTATGAAAATGCATGAAGAAATGATTTTATCAGATTTAATGTGTGTGCAGGAAATGAGTCTGATTAAGCACCTTTCCTGTTCTTTAGGGGGGGGGTCCCCTGCCTCTCCTGGACCCGAAGAAGAAATGACCGAGCCCTTGATGGTCGATGGTAAGAAGCCATTTAAATTATGCAGTGGTCCAGCCGATCTCTCAAGATCTGCTTTGGCTGGCGGTCAGCTCAGCCATACGTATTCGGAGGGAGGGGATTCTTTCAGCATGATCTCCCTTGCCTAATTGCACAAGAGCGCCCCCTCTGCTCAGTTGGGTGCCTCCTTCCAGCGGTTTGAAACATATGACTGAGTATTAGAAAAACTCCCATTTCCACCGTTTCATCTGTATGAGCATCAGTACCGTTAATGGGGTGGCACACACTCATATTTTAAATATCTGTCGCTATTTTTATATTCTCTCATTCTTTTATATTTAATCATATTTTCAGTAACATTTTTGAAAGATAAAAGTTACAAGGTGAATACCTTTAACTACCAGACATGTTAGCGATCATTTTTGATCAGTTCTGTATCCACAAGATATCTAAGACAGCCCTGAGAGCAAATTCTACATGATTTTTAAAAAATGGTTAAGAGGCAACAAAGAATAGCAAAGTATCTGGAACCTTCCTGAGTTATGCCACTGTCTTTTTAGCTGTCCAAGTTCCTGCGAACCAACCTCTGACTGGTGAGTCATTTCTACTGTACTGCAGATGTTAAGCACTAGTTGGAACCCCTCCTCTGTGTGGAAGTTACAGAAATATTAAGTGATTATCAAGGGATATTTAGACGATGTGGTTTAGCCCTAAACAGGATTGCTGCTTTTGTGTTTCTCACAGGAAATGGCCTAGCTTGTGAATCTACGATACTCAGTTTTGTTAAATGTGTCCACTGACAGAATTTACACATGCACAAAAACATTTTTGGGAAGGTATTGAAGGATTTAGAATAAGCTATTGAACACTGCCATTTAATGTATTTCACTGCTTTTCAGAAGGAAAACCGGAGGCAGGATCAAAAGGCTCTCTGGAATCAGAGGATTCTGGTAATGTTCACTGCCTTTTGAGTATGAAAATGCATGAAGAAATGATTTTATCAGATTTAATGTGTGTGCAGGAAATGAGTCTGATTAAGCACCTTTCCTGTGCTTCTAGGGAAGGGGTCCGGTGCCTCTGATGGATCCAAAGAAGAAGTGAACGAGCCCTTGGTGCCCAATGGTAAGAAGCCATTTAAATTATGCAGTGGTCCAGCCGCTCTCTCAAGATCTGCTTTGGCTGGCGGTCAGTTCAGCCATACATATTCGGAGGGAGGGGATTCTTTCAGCATGATCTCCCTTGCCTAATTGCACAAGAGCGCCCCCTCTGCTCAGTTGGGTGCCTCCTTCCAGCGGTTTGAAACATATGACTGAGTATTAGAAAAACTCCCATTTCCACTGTTTCATCTGTATGAGCATCAGTACCGTTAATGGGGTGGCTTTGCACCGTAGATGTTGCAGGTTCAAATCCTAAGTAGGACACTGCTATTGTACTCTTGAGAAATGTACTTTATTTGCATCTCTACGTTTCTAGCTGTATAAATGGATGTTAAGTAAGCACTGTAGTTTGTTCACAGTAACAGTGTCTGCTAAGCAAGTAAATGATGAGAAATGCACTCCTGTGACCTGCTATTCTCTTTACCACCAGGAGTCACAGTTTGAAGCCGTTGAAGTAGTGTGATGGGTTTGGTCTGGTGAGTCTCCAGCACTGGGCTGTTCTAAAATATCTTTACCTTTATAAAAAAAAATTTATTAAGTTATTTACTGAATTATTGTTTAAAAAAACATAATCAGTTTATTTCTCTCTCTCTTTCTCCAAATTTTAGGTGGCATGAAATAGCTCTTAACCCAAACCTCTGACCGTGACCTTCCATGCACACCTGTTTTGA
>CM045890.1:55559601-55582101 GCA_025169545.1 Anguilla japonica
GATTCTTTCTGATAGCTGTAAGCTGTATGCAGTAAAATCGAATCATCCGGAAGCCACTCACCAATAATTCATGAAGTTTTAACCTTCAGAGTAAAATGAAATGGTGCAATTGTACAGTGAGGTAGGTGCTAGTTAGACACCTAACCAAGTAGAAGATCGACCTGACCACATATACAGCATGAAATAACAGCAAATTGTACGGCTATTTTACAGCTATAGCAGTGCATTTATTATATTTCTTTTAATGATATCAAATTAAAAGTATGATTTATGCTCAAATGGTGTCAAAGAATGACAGTCTAAGCAGTAAATACTGCATTACATTAAGCTTAGAATCTTCTCTTAAGCGTCAAGTTGCTACAATGGGCCTCATTCACAAAACTTTTCTTAAATTATCGTTACTTTCTTTAAAATGTTCCTATATGGGATTCATGACACATTTCTGTGAATATCCCAGGTGTACGAGACAATGAATGCTGACTGTTTGTACATTTTATGTGCAACCCTGTTCATGTGCTTAGCATAAGGAAACAGCCATGAACAAACACAGATAAGAAAAAAATTATGATCAATTGTGATCGTACACGTTTCGTGAATGAGGTCCAATGTGTCCTTGGAAGTGTGAGGAGAGAGAATAGAAAGAAATATTTTAATGTTTGGGGTTCAAGGTAACTCTTTAATTTTTGTGTTCTTAGCCACCTTTTTTTTATTATTCTATCACAAGTAGTTACTAGTTTCTTGGCAATTAGCAAAATAAGTTGTAAATGATTTAATTATGAAATTCTGCTCAATGAATTTGTATTTAGGTAAGGATTTAAATAGAAATTGATTGCAATCTTGTTTCAGGCATGTGGACTACAAACAGGTGTGTAAATCTAAGTGATTAAGTAACTATGCTCAGAAAATATGTATTAAAAGTAATAATGTTTTCTAGGGAAGGTATATTAGTTTTTTAATTTGTTCCAGAAATTAAGTACTAAATTAATACCTGACCTGAAGATAGCGTAATTGGCTCTTATTGGTAGTTCCTCACCTGTTAGCTTGTATACTGGTGGAATGGAGTTTGGTCTTAGAAAGCCATCAGAACATGGCACCATTCACTCAGAGAGGAAATAAGTAAACACCTGTGAATCTTGTAGTCTCATCTTAAGTAAAATCATTTGAGTGCCCTTCTTTTCTGAATATGCTAATTATATTGTGTTTTTTTTTTCTTATTAATTTTGGCACATTGCTTGTTGCATTTACTACTGAAGATTTTTGTCAAATGTGGTATTTCTCTGGTGTGATTTCCACTCTCCCTTTCCTTTAAAATTAGTTATGTATTTCAAACAGGAGCAGTTCTGAGTTGATATCCTATCAAGAAAAGTTCTGTCCCTAAGTCTTTTGTAAAAAAAAGTACAAACTTTATGTACTGCTCTGTCTACTTGTTATGGTCAGAGCGAAGCTTTCTGAAGCAATGACATAGTTGAAGCAATTGTACTGGTTGAAGAGAGCATTTTGACAGCTGCCTCTCTAATGACATAAATATGTCTTGTCTTTACTCTTCACAGCAATGATAAATTGAATTTAGCTAAAACAACCTCTTGAATTCTGACTACAAAATTCAGTTTTTTTAAAAATAATTAATGCTGTTGCCATGTATTATCAAAACCCTCTTCAACTGTGACTGTTCAAAACAGTCAAATTAAACTTATTGTTGATGATATTAAAGTGAAATGAAAATGTGTTGTGTGTTTCATGAGCATAATGCAGTACTATCGGCCAATGTATCATCTCTTTCCTCTTGTATGCCTGGTAAAGGAGAGCAAATTTTCACCATTTATTGGGTGGTGTTATATACACCTATATGTGCTTGTTGAACATCTCATTCCAACACCATGGGCGTTAATATGGGGTAAGACCCCCCTTTGCTGCTGTAACAGCCTCCACTCTTCTGGGTAGGCTTTCCAGTAGATTATGGAACATGGCTGCGGGGATTTCTTTCCATCAGCCAGAAGAGCATTAGTGAGGTTGGGCACTGATGTTGGGCAGTAGGCCTGGCTTGGAGTCGGCATTCCAAATCATCTCAAAGGTGTTTGATGGGGTTGAGTCTAGTTCTTCCCCACCAAACTCGCAACCCTTTGTATATGGACCTCACTGTGGGCCTGGGGGCACTGTCATGCTGAAACAGGAAAGGGCTTTCCCCTGACTGTTGCCACAAAGTTGAAGCACACAATTCTGTACAATGTCATTGTATGCTGTAGCATTAAGATTTCCCTTCACTAGAACTAAGGGGCCTAGCCCAAACCATGAAAAACAGCCCCAGAATATTATTCCTCCTCCACCAAACTTTACAGTTGGCTCTATTCGTGCCAGTACAGTTGCACTATAATGCATTCCACCAAACACAGATTTGTCCCTCCGACTGCTAGATGGGCTGCTCTCCTTGTAAAAACAAAAGTTATGTAAATGTTGTTCATAGTAACTTCATAATATGAATTTTAAAAACTGAAGATATTTTTAAAAATTTACTGGGGACTGGTGAGAGGTTATGCGATTAACCAGATTCTGCTCATTACAGGAGTAAAATAAAGAATACTGAAACAGGACTACTCACATTAAAACAATGTATTTTATTCTTCCAAAGCATTATCTCTGACCATGCCCCCATCAGTATTACTTTCCTGAACAGAACACCAACCCCATCCTCCCCCCAGATGGCACTTCAATAGCTCATTATTTAAAATCAAAGAATTTCTCCCACTACTTCACTAACACAAAGTGTTAGTCAAAACCAAACACTCCTGGAAACATCCTGAAAAGTATGGGAAACTGCAAAAACTTTGTGAGAGTAAGAAATAAGTAAGTAAGTAATATCACACTGGATACACAAAAAGCAAGAAGAAACAAGAAACAAAACGAGTTGAAAAGATTGGACCTTGGCCTCTCAGACACCTACCAATTCAGTCAGACCTTATGAAAACCAAAAATGACCTCAATAATACATTGAATGAAAAAACTGAATGTGTACTTCTCAGATTTAGACAGCAACATTTTGAAATAAAACTGGTAAACTCTCAGCAAATCAAAACATCAAACCAAGAAATCCATCCATTTACTTTGATCGTTGACCCATCAGGAAATACAAGGCAAAACCCCTCCATGACCAATGACTCATTCAGACCTTTCAACTCAAATCTTTACAAATCATACGGAAGTACCTCACCAGAAGAAGCTGAATCATTTCTGAGGAATGTCTCCCTACCTAAACTAACCAAAACCATTCTATGAGCAGTTTTGGACTCTCCTTTCACCTCTGTTCTTCAAAGTGATATCTGAAATTTAACAAAATGCCACTATGCCCCATCACACGAACACTGACTACCTCACACTCATTTTTGATACCAAATAAGGATCACACTTAATGCACCAACCACCAACCCACATCATTAACACAGACATAAAAAATATAAGCAAAGCTTTATCAGTTCATCAGACTCAAATCCATAATCTCGTTACAAATACACATTGATCAAACTGGTTTCATTAAGGGGATACATTCCTCAGACGACACAAAAAGATTGTTCAACTAGATCCACTCTTACTCCATAACAATACTAGCTCTGTCCAATACCCACCCTTCATTATAGCATCCTTTCATGCTGAAAAGGTGTTTCCTTTCTCTTCACCTAGGGGTGACATAACTCAGGAGGTAAGAGTGGTTGTCTGGCAGTTGGAGGGTTGCCAGTTTGATCCTCTGCCCTGGGCATGTCGAAGCGTCCCTGAGCAAGACACCTAACCCCTAATTGCTCCCAACGAGCTGATTGGTACCTTGCATGGCAGCCTTTCACCGTTGGTGTGTGTGTGTGTGTGTGTGTGTGAATGGGTGAATGAGAGGCATCAATTGTAAAGCCCTTTGGATAAAAGCACTATATAAATGCAGTCCATTTACCATTTACCTTCCGTAACCACTTTGGATTCTGGCCATGTTTCACCAACTGGATAAAAACACTATACAGCACTACACTATTCACCAACTGCATCTGATACAACCAATGGACATACTGTATATAAAAACCATTTCAGTTACAAAGAGGCCCTGACAAGGATGCCCAATATCCCCAGGACTGTTTGCACTATTCATCGAAAAAGTCTGTTTGTATGCAGATGACATCCTATTATGCATTATGAACCCCTTATCCTCCCTTCTACAAGTCCATAGTCTGATTAGTAACTATAGCAGAGTGTGGGCTACTTCATCAACTGGACAAAATCTGAGATTCTCCCTATAGCCAAACTTACCTGGGATGCTGAAGTTGGGGTCTCCCCCTTTCAACATACAGCAAAGTCTATTACATACCTTGGAAAACCACATTTCACCAAATTTAAAGTAATTTTACAAATTCAACAATGTCCACTTGCTACAAGAAATAAAAAGACAACCTGTAAAGGTGGAAAATACTAGCCTTAACCCTGTAACTGGCTGAATTTCCTCAGTTAAAATGAACATCCTCCCAAAAATCAACTATCTATTTACTTGCCATGACTCCGGTCACCCCACCCTTGGGCTGGTTCTCCTCTCTCGACAGTGCAGTTACCCTGATTTTACTGAAGCCAAAACAACTGGGATGACTTGGGACCCCAAATTTTTTCCACTACGTCCTCTCACACAAGTTACTGGATATCCAGTACTGGACAAAGCATGCAAATTCACCATGGCTAGATACTGAAAATAGTTTGGTTCAAGAATTGGGCGTCGGAAATCTCTCATTCATAGGCTAATCCATAAAACCCATAACTGCAACAAGGACAATAAGACCGTCAACACCACCTTAACCGCTCGGTGGAAATCAAACGAAGTTTTCCATCACAGCCTCTCGACCGTCCATTCGTGGCACAACCCCACATTTTCCAACATGGATTCAGAGAGGAGCAGTGCTGGCCTGCTCGTGACCTTTGACCTTATCTAAAGAAAATATAACATGCCAGATCACTGCTACTTCCAGTAAATCCATTTAAAAGAAGTCATAAAGAAAAACAATATCAGAAACCTTAATAACACCCCTATATCTGAAGCTACAGTCCCTCAAACTTCAAAAAAATGTTATCTTAAATATACAAAATTTCGGCATCTGAAGATAGAACAATATTAATTCCCATCGAGAAATGGACCACAGGCATAAATAACCCACAACCTGGTATCAGTTTGCTTATGCAATGCACGTTCTATGATATGTAATTCCAAAATCCAAATAATACTGTATGAAGTCCTTCGTAGAACCCACATTACCACCCACAAACTCTCGCTGCATGGGTTTCACCTTGAGCAGATAAGACGTTTCTGTACACAACAGAATTCATTCTGCTGCTTGTAGTAAGCAGTTACATCATTACTGAAAACAAGTGCGCCAGTACCTGTGGCAGCCATACATGCCCAAATTATAACACCCCCACCACCAAGCTTCACAGATGAGGGGGTGATTTGGATGTCGAGATACTTATGGCCTCCACACTTTGCTCTTGCCATCACTCTGATGTAAGTGAATCTTGGTCTCATCTATCCATAAAACTTCTTCCAGGGATTCTGCAGGCTCCTTTAGGTATTTCTTAGTGAAACTGCAACTTGGCCATCCTGCTTTTGCAGCAAACTAAGTGGTTTGCATCATGCAGTATAGCCTCTGTTGTACTGTTCCTGAAGTCTTTGGCAGACAGTAGTCACTGACACATCCACAACTGCCTCCCGAAGAGTGTTTCTGATCTGTCGGACAGCTGTTTGGGGGGTTTCCTTCATTATCGTGAGAATTCTTCGGTCATCAACATTAGAGGCATTCCTTGGCCTACCAGGCCCTTTGCCAATTTTAGGCTCACCAGTGCTCTCTTTCTTCTTAATGTTCCTAGCAGTTAATTTTGGGTTTGGCCTACATCTCTGACTGTTTTTTTATTATTTCTCATAATAGCTTTCCTGACTTTCACTGGCACAGCTCTGGTCCTCTTGTCGTTAAATGCAAATACCAAACTGCAAAGGCAATTAAAAGCCCAGAATTAAGACTAGATACCCAAAGCTCTCTTACACCTGCGCTAAGGAAGCAACTGAACATAACTGACTAATGAGAAACACTTGTGAAGCCATTTGTCCCAAACATTTCACCGCCCGGGACTATGTATAAAAAGTGCTGTAATTTCTACATGGTGAAACCAGTGTGTATAAAAATACCCTTAAATAAAAGCTGAGAATGTGCACTTTAACCACATGTGAACATGTGAATTGTTTGATTACAAATCTACAGTTGTGGAGCACAGAGTCAAATCAAGAAAAAATATGTCTTTGTCCCAAACATTATGGAGCTCACTGTATATAGTGAATGATGTACTGCTTCTAAATTTACATGTATATCTATATATATGTTATGTTGCACTGTACATGTATTGTATACTGTCGTATTGTTTTAAAAATTAAATAATAAAATAAAACAATGATTGTTCTTGTTCCATTGTTCAGTAAATATAAAAGAAATACAGAGGCATACAGAACACATTTATACAGGTAATACATCTTTATAAACAGTATTTTCGGCAAATGTATATATAAGTTGGCGGATTGCAGATTTATGTTTCCTCCGTTCATCATCCTACTAGAGGTTATCAGGTAAGAAATGTGTGTGTGTGTCAAAGTTTCTCAAAGTGGCAAAAACAATCTTTTTGCTACTTTGACAAATGCTTGATGGGTCAATTGCAGCAAGCTTAACTGGAGTTTGAACCTCAGGTTTAAACCTAGGCCACGGAACCACATCACAACTGGAACAGCTGTCCAAATACGCAAAATCAGGATTAACTGTTGCAATTGTAATGCAGTTCTGGGGTGTAGGGTTTAAGCCTTAGGCTTAATCCTTAGGCTTAAACTCCAGCTAAGCACGAGTTCTCTCATGATTCAGTAGTACCATGGAGATACTCGATATCTCTCTTCTAACACCAAGTTTTAAAGCAAGTGTTTGCTGCCCTCGTGTGGCAAATATATACAATACAATATAATGATATAGTTTAAAGAAAAACGACATTTTCCCCGACATTTTTTCATGTCAGTTTAACTGATAGAGTTATCAGTTGCAAAGAATGTGTTTAATTATATTTTTAAAGGGAGTGATTTAATTTCTTTGTCTAGCTTTTCAGAAACGTGCCATTATTATTGGTTATTTATCGTTAACAAAACAGAAAAAAAAATCAGAACTGATGTTAATAAAAGACGTTAGCACAAATTATTAATTCAGCCATTCAGGTAACGCATTTTGTCTTATTTTTCAACCCTGCTGGGGAAAGTGTTTTCGGTGTAAACATCTAACTCCTATACAATGTCATCCTTAAAACATCACATTACAATGTACATTGTGTGTTCACAGCCAGACCCAGAGTGGTTTGCTCTGATCTACTGGATTCATTTGGAAATACTAATTTACTGCCTAATGATTGATCTATGAATTTCCCAAAATAGGATCTGAACTGCACTGTTAGATTGACTGTAGTACGTGGACAAAACGGTTCATTATATTGTTCAGCTGGTTGATTATTATTGGTCAGTCGTCGGTCAAGAAACGCTCTGTTGCACTCAGCAACCTTCCCTTCGACTGGCGGAAACGGAAGCCGCGAAGGACAGGTAGGTGCAGAATCGCTTTAAGTCAGAGGGGCGGTTCACGTCTAGCTGTGAGTTTTCACTTTTTTCCGTAAACAAACATGGCGGCCGCGGATCCCCGATCCTCGAGTGACGGCGACCCTGCCAGCAGAGGTGGCTTCCCGGCCGGCGAGAATAGTAACGACCCGGGTGGGGCCGGAGGTAGTGGCGGCGAGAGGGAACGGGAACGCGATCGGGCCACGTTTGAGTGCAACATCTGCCTAGACACAGCCAGGGACGCCGTCATCAGTTTGTGTGGACACCTGTTCTGGTAAGTGCCAACACTTAAAACGATTAGCTAGCTAGCTTTACCTTGCTAGTCTGCATTGTGAAACACTCGCACGCTAGCCGTGTTGTATGAGTTGAACGAGCTTGTCACCAAAAAGGCTCTATCAGTTAACCTGTCCATGTAGCTAGTCGGTGAACTACCCATTTTCTTTATTGGCTAGCTAGCACCTAGTGCTGGTACAGTAGTCGGCTCATTTGGGCTAAGCAAACTAACGAGGTGGATGAACCGCTGCTGGAGTTTATTGAGCGGTGATGCCCAGGGGCTGTTGCTGCGCGGAGACTTGCTAATCATTTGAACTTGTCGACTAGATGGTTAATGTTAACCAAACGTGCAATATGGCACGCACCTGGCAGTCTAGCTGTGGAATAGTTGGTTGGCAGTAAGGTAGAAGGTCGGCTGCTCGTGTAACTTGGATAAAGCTAGCTAACGTTAGATACGTTGTGTACTGAGCCACAAACTGGAGAACGACATTAGGCTTTCCAGTCGTATTAGCTTGCTAGATAGATAAGTCAGCCAGCTAATAGAGTATCTAAGACAACAACTAGGGAAATATGATCGGTTACCTCAAATATAAGGCGCTTAATCTGATCGAATCACCTTACTTAAAGTGTCCATGTGTACGTAAATGTTGGCTAGCTGGTGAGCTATTAACTTCTAACTGATAACTTCTTTCAGATGACGAATCTGTGCGCAACCAGTGATTGTTTTACATGTGTCGTTAATTGCATTTTTTAAAATATAAACTATTTTTTAGAGAGATGATTGATGGCCTCATTCAACTTTCGCTGTCATTTGGTACAAACGTACAACGTGCGCTAGTTACCTGGTATTGTGGTACAGTTGTGCATGTTATAATTTGACGACATTGCGGCTTAGAGCGCTTCTGGTCAAGTAGATCATTAACAGACGTGAACTTCTGATTTGTAATAGCCTACGGCTTACATAGCGGTTAAATTATTATTTTTTTGTATCAGATTAGCGGCGGTGTGTGCATAAAAGGTAGACCCAGTGTTATCAACACTTTAAGGGCTGTATCGCCTGCCTGTACTGGCTGTTAACTATACCAGACCAGGGTCAGCGCCGTGCGTTGTGCGTGCTTGGTTATGATTCCGTGTGTTACGTGCGCCACCAGGGATTTTGGGCCCCAAAACAAGATCTCACATTGGACGCCACCAACAACCAGAAAATCTTGGTTACCCCTGGTTACGTGTGCCTGTTCTAGGGTCAGTACGAGATTAGGGCCGGGATTGGGGTCAGAAGAGCTGACGACGACTGCTGACGACAGGGGATGGCGCGTTTGTGCGCGCTAGCATGCGACCAGAAGCCCATTCTCGTTGTATTGCCTTCCAAAGGTGGTTGGAAATCAAGCGTATCTATTGCCCTGTCTATTGAAAATTTAGCTTAAACCAGATCTGAGAGTTTACTACATAGCATTGTTTTCATTTTTAACCTAATTTTAGTTTTTCAGCAAGGATGTGCTTCTCGTTTTATCTGACAGGATAATGCATGCAATGTCACAGTCAAATTAACAGGGTCTTTTTGAGTATTCAAAGGTTAGTGACATCCAAGCCCTGAATTGAGCTACTGGGGTTAGTTCACCAGGCTACACTGCTGCAGACAAACTGCATGCTTGGTTACATATGTGGATCAACACTTGTGCTATATTACCTCTGCTGAACAGATGCTCACACACGCTCGGCATTTCTGAAACAGTTTACTTGCCTACTATTGCGCATATAGGTTGAGTACAGTGGATGGGAAAGTCAAGTAGGCGAAATTAAGACACTTCCGCGGTGCCATTGGAAAATAGTATGGAGGATATTTTGTATATACTGCCCTTCATGTACTAAAGATATGCACTAAATAGTAGGCAGCGTGCTTAGTAGGCAGTACATATTTGTGTCAGTACACAGTAATTAGGAAGCTGTTTTGGACGCGGCTGTATTATTTACTTTAGACTCCGATGAAATTTTATCCCCAGTTCATACTAGTTTGAGCAATTCTGGGTCTGACTAGAAGCAGTTTAGTGCACTAATTGGACCCTCCAGCAGGCACATTCCTCTCAAAGGCTACGTGTGTAGCGCAGGTCTTGGTGCCCAGTTCCGATTTTTATTTAACCTATATCCTATTTTTGTTTACATCTACCTTTTAAAAGTGACTCACATCCGACACCTGTGCTCCCACGGTTTACACTCAAAACAACCCGCATGCATACACAAGGGTTTGGTTACCGATACTGAAGTAACCGATCACACCGCCTCAGCCACATTGCCATATGACACAAAGCGAGACAGAAATAATAATTCGAGCTGTTGCCTTTTGAAGCGTCTTAGGTCCGCAACGAATATCCCCTGTATTTTGGCCTATATCGACTCTTCGCCCCACGTACTTAAAAGGTGTGTAACCTTGGTACACATCCACGGGCCTGAGCCTTTGTCCTCCATTTAATTTCTTTGAACATTTAACTTTACCAGTGGAGAGTGGTTGTGCCCGTAATTCTGTTACATGTAATTCATATGTGAAAAAAGTATGAGAACATCGCATTTTGAATCGCGTGCCAATCGGGAAATTCCTATCTGTGCATTTGGATGAGTCGCATTGGCACACATCAGATTCCTATTGGATTTATCTCCACATGTGAATGTGGCCCAAAACGGATCAGAAAATATCCGATTCCATATGCTTTTTTTCCTGTTTACATGTTCATAATGCATATCAGATCTTGTGCCACGTGTGAGCAAAAAATCAGAATCGGTCACTTTTATCGGCGTTGTAAATGTAGCCCTAGTACTCACTGATTTCAGCCAGACCTGGGATGTCTCAAGCTATTATCCATTCTGTGCTAATTCTATGCCTTTTAAGAGCTGGGTTGCCTGTCCAATGTAGCAGTTAGAGCCAGGATATCCAGGGGATATCCATGTGCACAGCTGGGTTTTTTACTGAAGTTAATCAAATTAAGCTCCTGTATAAAGTATGCAGCTCTCCATGGAGGTTTAGAACCAGCAACCTCTAGCAGTCCTGTTCCTTTTCCAGTGTGCAGCATTGCTAGGGCAATTAAATGGCTGCTAGTGACAGATTTTAACAGACCCAACATTTCTTTAATTTCTTGTAAATCAAGTACCCCTAAAGTAATTTTTAAAATTTAGAGTGAAAATAAAGTCAGTCCATCGGAGAACTATAAGGAGGGCATCTAGGGGTACGCAAATGGGACATAATGGCTTGATTTTATGAGAGGAAACTACAGCAAGCTGGGAAAATGGAACAAACAGACAGCGTCATCAGCTCTAGTAATGTGTTGAGTCCAGTTGACCCATTTCTGGTTTTGCAGGTAAATTAATAAGGATATCATGCATTGTAGAATACCTGCATGCTGCAAACGGGTGTGTCTTAGTGAGGCTTTTGCATTATCCTGCAAAACGAGGTTAATAAATGGAATTGGCAAATCTTTAGTGTTTTTTTTGTACATTCTCCTGGTCTGTCTTTCACATTCAGAAACTCTGCTGAAGTTAGGCATTTTTGTTTTCGTGTTAAAAGGTGCATGTTTAGCAGGTTCACTCTGTGCTGGAGGTCTGTACCTGGTCATACACAGGTTAAGGAACGGGACAAGGCTAGCTATCGACCTTCTCTCCGTCAGTCAGCCACGTTCGGAAATGTTCACGGTCGTATTGTACAATCTCTATTCAAAATGCTGTAGCTCTAGAGATGTTTGCTTCCCGTGTTGAATGCCCCTTCTTAAGTCACTGCGGTTAAAAGTGTCTGACAAATGATTAAATTGTAAGTGTGTGTGTGTGTCTCACAAATACTTGAGGCTTGTAGGGAAAGACCCAGGGGGTTAAAGGTCAATTAGTAGGCTTTCCAATGGGTAGGAAGTCGTTAAAGCTCGGGGTGATGAGGTGATCAAGCAGTGGGGATCGGAGGTGCGTGGGGGTCAGAGGTGCACGGTGAGCCAATTAAAACCCTGCCGTCCCCGGGCAACGTGAGCGTTTCCCGACCTTTGTACCGAAAGAATATTTAGGCCTACTGTTGACACAACCTCAGTGCGTCGCTTGCTTTTGAGAGAGGCGCGCAGTTCAGTGGCGGTGTGCCACGAGATCCTGTAAATTAGGAAAGCATGCTGCGGAAGGAAAAAAAGGTTGGGGAACGATGCGCTCGAGCGGTGGTTCTCAAACTGGGGTCTGTGGCCCCCTGGGGGGGTCCGCGACCCGTAGCCAGGGTGTCCGTGGAAAAACTATAGGCTACGTTGTTAAGATAGATTTTGTTAAAAATTAATTAAACATATATCGTATACATTCATTAGTATCATATAAAATATGAATGACAAACTCATAGCCTAATGTGAAATTATTTGTTCGATACGCATGTGAGGGGGTCCTCAAAAACTTTCTCCCATAAAAGGGGTCCTTGGGGGGGGGGGGGGGGGGGGGGGGATTTGAGAACCCCTGCGCGGGGATGTAGTCCGTGGGGCGCTGGCGCACTTTCTCCATACCAGGCAGTGGGGCCCATCCATGCCCTTAGCAGGATGAATAGCCTACGAAGGCTAAACACACTGTTTATTTTTTGCTTCTTTTTTTTTTTTTGGGCCATATTTTTAACTTGAATATTGGCCATAAACAGTGAACATTGCAAACATTAATAGTGGATTACTCTGAAGTCAGATTAGTTTCATAATTCTGTCTGCACGATTTGTTGTTCTTATGATGTTAAACTTATGGATCCTTTTTTTGGCGAAAGATTTCAGACTATTTCACCCCCTAAGGCCACATACATTTAGCTGTACAGGACAGCGTTCGGAGGCATAGCTCTCACTGTTGATAACTAGTACTGGTAGCCTGTAGACTAGCCGCATGAGGAGCTAATGTAGCAACAATAACCGAGGCCGAGGTGGGGCTAAGCAAAGGTCTTTTGAGAGCCTGGTTCTCAAAATAATTAAACAGCTTTCGCGAAACCTATTTCGGTCACCCGGATATGTCTGTATTTAATAAAATGACCGTCTTTTTTTTACCTGTAATCTTGCTGAAACCTGGTTTGATCCAGCTGTTGTCTTTCGCTCTCCTCTTCTCTTCTCTCATGTCTCCTCTACCTCGAATTGCACTGCTAGCAACAACCGTTGAACATTGCAAAGATAAAAGTGTACATTCGCAACTTTAGCAGGCCAGCTACCAGTTAGACATGAAACTTTACAAGCGAAATGGCTTTCATTCGGCTGGATATATATTTCGTCACACAAGCTCGATAGCAAAGGTGTATGCCTATATAATTAGCTTTAAACATTTTAGTTAATGCTTGCTATTAATGATTTTAAAATTTGCTAACAAGCTAAATGTCCTTGGATAAAAATGAATGTCCTGATACCACGAGCTCGATAAGGTAAGCTAATGAACGTAAACTACATGAAATACTGGCTAACTTATTTACCTTTGGTCAGTTAAATGAAGTGATTTTTTTCTCATTCTATAATTTCGCTTTCTGATCCGGCAAGTCTGTCAATTTAGTCTTTACAAAGACTAAAGTTAGTTATGTTGCGCTTAACAACCTTTCGTTTTTTTTTAAACAAGCTTCTTAAAAATGCCGTTAAGTCACCTGACCAAAAGCTGCCGCCAAAAAAAAAAAATTGTACTAATGAATAAAAAAGCCAAATAAATTAATTTTACTATCTTACATTGAATATATCCAGTAAATCTTACATAAATAATGTTACCCTGAATTTGATACAGAATTTAATTTTTTAATTGTTTTTTGGATGTAGTTTTTCATGACTTTGGAGCTTCATTGCTCATTGGCTGCATAAGGTTTTGAATTCCCAAATATGTCTCAGTTTATATGATGACGTATGCATATATGAAAAGGCAGACACCGACTTTAACAAACTATTCTGTGAATCTACTTTTTTTGCTTGGGAAGTTTTTCTATGCACAAATGTAAATCGTAAGTCGTAGCCGAAGACGACCTAGACGTCGAACCTGTGACTATATTGAATGGCGATGACGTAATATTAACATTTGTTTTTTTTTTTTTTTCTTCTTCTTTTTGCATAGCTGGCCCTGTCTCCATCAAGTAAGTATATGATTTGTTTTTATTCCTCGTTAGATTCGCCGGCTAATGTCATGTGGTTGTCGTTTTATTGTAATTGTGTTAAACTGTAGATCAAGTTTGTAACGGCTGTGTGGGCTCTTACAGTGGCTGGAGACGCGACCCAGCAGGCAGCAGTGTCCGGTGTGCAAAGCTGGAATCAGCCGAGAGAAAGTAATCCCCCTCTACGGCCGAGGGAATTCCAGCCAAGAGGACCCCAGGTACGGTGCGTGTGTGTGCGTGTGTGTGTGTGTGTGCATGTGAGTGTGTGTGTGTGCGCGTGTGTGTGTGTGTGTGTGTGAGAGTGAGTGTGTGTGTGTGTGTGTGTGTGTGAGAGCGTGAGTGCGTGTGCGTGAGTGTGAGTGTGTGTGTGTGTGTGTGAGCATGTGTGTGTGTGTGAGTGTGTGTGTGTGTGTGCATCAGTGTGTGTGCGCGTGAGTGCGTGTGTGCGTGTGTAAACATGCACATACGTATGTGTGTCGGCATTTCTCTCTCTCTCTCTCTCTCTGTCTGTCTGTCTGACTGCCCATCTATCTGCCTGTCTGTTTGTTCTCTGACTCGGGTAATTACAGGAAAAGCAGGGGGAACCAGGGGAGCCAGTTTCATTCAAATATTGAGAGATTAGACCTTATCGTGCTGCTCCACCCTCTGCCAGCACACACCGCAGACAACTGAGGCCAGGCCCGGGTCAGTTTTTATCCAAAATGCACTAGGCCAGGGATATTCAAATCTGGCCCCTCTCAGCCAATAGGATCTGTGGCAAGTCAGTGACATTAATGAATCAGTTAACTACGCACAAAAAGAAAACCATCAGTACTGCCACACCTGAGAACAAGATTTGAGAATCTAATGTTTAGACTAGTGCAGATTTATGAAGATGATTTTTATTTGTTTTTTAAACTTAAAAAAAAAACGCCTGTTTTCACAGGCAAATGACAACATTTTTCTTTTTTTTTCTTTCATGCAGTTGAACAGGTTTAGTCAGAAACATGTTTTAGTTGAAAACTCCTCAGGGTTCTGCAGGAGCTTGTCTGATTTTATTATTATTATTATTATTTTAAATTTATAAGTACTCACAGTATCTCAGGAGCTTAGGCATTTGAAGCACGCATTTGACTCTGGGTCTGGGCCAGACGGGCTGGTCTGTTGAGGTTGTCGTGGTGACACTGTGAGGTCACAGGCAGGGGTTCTGACGGACAGTTCTGCCCCTCCTTCCGCAGGTTAAAGACTCCGCCTCGGCCTCCAGGACAGAGAACAGAGCCCGAGGGCAGAGGGGTGAGTAGGCTCCGCCCACCAACCCCCCCCCCCCCCCCCCCCCCCACCCGTCTCTCTGTCTGTGCCTCGCCCATTCCCCTCCCTTGGCTGGCCACGGCTCTGAGTCATCGCACACGGCTACGTGCAGTGTGTGTAAAAGCAGTGCTAGTGCATGTCGCGCGTCAGCGGGCAGTGTCAGTCCGTCAGCCCTGGCGAGCCTACTTGATTGTGTGCAAAACTGCAGTGAGCAGCCAGTGTGTGAACGTTGTGTGAACGTTGTGTAAACGCTGTGTGAACGTTATGTGAATGTTGTGTAAATGCTGTGAATGTTGTGTAAACACTGTGTGAACGTTGTGTAAACGCTGTGAACGTTGTGTGAACGTTGTGTAAACGCTGTGTAAATGCTGTGAACGTTGTGTGAACGTTGTGTGAACGCTGTGTGAACGCTGTGTGAACGCTCTTGCCTTTCCTGTGTTTCCCCAGACGTTCCAGGGTTTTGGGGACACCGGCTTTCACATGTCCTTCGGGATCGGCGCCTTTCCTTTCGGCTTCTTCACCACAGTCTTCAACACCAACGACCCCTTCCACAGAGCAGGCACGCTCGCCCCCCCCCCCGACATCACACACCGCACACGCTCGCCCCCCGCCCCAGCACGGCAGGCATCACACACTCCTGCCTCTAACCTGTGTATTTACAAGCACATGTAGACACACACTCACACACACACACACACGTGCGCTGTCACCCTCACAAACTCACAAATGTCATTTTGTTTCCCCCCCCCCCCCCCAGATCCTCACTATGCTGGCGATCACCAGGGTAACGGTAACCCCAACAACGGCAACAACTGGCAGGACTCCCTCTTCCTGTTTGTGGCCATCTTCTTCTTCTTCTGGCTGTTGAGCGTCTGAGAGAGAGAGAGAGGGGTGTGGTGGGGGGGGGATGGCACACACACGCGCACACACACACACATGCACACACGCGCACACACACACCATGACTGAACAGCTGACCCGGGGGAATCGCGGTACAGTGCCACCGTACTGAAACACGAAACACGGGGAGGTGGGGGTTTGCGGCCATATGGGAGTGCTGATCACTGATTGGTCGGATCTGAACTGAACCCAACCGGACAACAAATTACTCTTCTGCTCTGTCCCCCTACTGTGAAAGTGGAGATGTTTCTGAAGAGGAAGTCACTGCAACTCGCTCCTCTGCTGGGGGGGGGGGGGAGGGTCCCCCTTGCTCAGCCACACCGAAAACGGGGGAAAGGGGCGGGATTCGAGGGCAGGGGGCGGGTCCTGGGTCCAGCGAATCGCATAACAGACACTAAGAAAGAGGGAAGCAGATCCTCTTCGACAGTCATCCCTGCTACCTGCTGGTTTCTCTGCACAGTGGCCACCTGTCCAATCGGGGTGGGGGTTGGGAGGAGGGGCTTAGGTGACTGACCAATGACGTGGGAGCGGTGTGGCTTGTTCTGTTCTGAGAGTGTCAGTATTGAGAGGTAAATTTTATGACAGTGTTAAATGAACAGAAATGTGTTATTTTTGTGTCGCGGTGGGGGGAGGGGGTGTTTTGGGGTGTCATCAGGAGTTTGATGATGTATTATTCATCACCATTATGGAGTCAGTTGGCTGTGTGTGAGGGAGGCCTTTTGCATTGTGGGTAATCGGTATCTAATGACACTTCTCCGAGTGCTCACTCCCTCTAGCAGTAGGACAACCAATCGGATCGCTGCACACACACTCCCTATGGGACAGCCAATCAGACCACTGCACTCCCTCTCCCTGTGAGACAGCCAATCAGAACACAGTACTCCCTCTCCCTGTGGGACAGCCAGTCGGATCGCTGCACTCCCTCTCCCTGTGGAGCAGATCAGAACATGATATTGGTGGAACAAGAAAGGACCGTTTCTGTTCCGGTCTTAAAACGTACAGGAGGAAACCGATTGGTTAACCAAATTTTCAAATTGGGGGGGGTGGGGAGGGGGGGGCAGGTGTGAAGAAATAAGTCTGACCCCCACCCCACCCCTTATCTTTCTCATGGGGCGAAAGAAGAGCTTTTTGTTTTCACTCCCACGCAAACTTCAAACCAGGAAGTGGCACGTTCAAGTCTGGCTGAACACGCAGCGTCTGAAAGTAAAAATTTTACCTGCGGATGGAAAAGCAGGAGTTCAACAGAAAGATAACTTTTTTTTTATTTTTCGTGTGCGCAGTGTGGAGGCGTGCGGTGTGCGAGGGAGAGGGAGAGAGGTTGGTACGGCACCGTTCCGCATTGGTGACCGTCCAAATGTCAGGTCTGGCTGTTAAAGCTTATTTAAAGAAAAATAAAAAAAATATATATATATATATACACATTACTGACATCAAACTCGATGTGATCCTAACGATAGTCATATTTCTAATACAGTGAGTATTCTGATCGTGTTTGTGTGCGCATGCGTACACATGTACATACACAGTGTAAATGGTGACTTTTTTTTAAATTTTTTTTTTTTTGTGAGAGGTGTCGTCCAAGTTCTGTGACCCCCTGCTCTGACCTCCGGGGGCTTCTCTTCGCCTCCCCCGCAGTGCACACTGGTCACGGATTGGTCGGTACACCCCTGTGTGTTGCAACCTGGGCCCAATGAGAGTCCAGCATGTATGTGTAAGAACAGAGTTGTTTGTTTGTTTGTTTAATTTTAGACTTCAGCCATTGGAGGGAATACATCTCTGTACGATTCGCTCACCTTTCTCGACCCACGCACTCACACACGCGCGCGCGCACACACACACACACACACACTTGTGTGTATGTTGACTCCATAAGGTATTAATAAATATAACAGTAAGAGGACTGGATGAACATTAGGGGAGGAGGGAGGGTGGGGTCAGTGGGTTGTCATGGTTATTTACAGGTATTGGGTCCCCCCCCCCCGATATAACTTTTTTCTTACTTTTTTTTTTTTGCATATCTGTCTAATCAAATCGGATATTTCTATTTCATGTCTTTTGTGACACTAAAAACGAAAGAAAGTGCTTCAAATCAAAAAAAGTCCAAAACCAGTTGGAGAAAGTGGTTAATTTCAGAAAAAGCAGAACAATGCATTTTTCCTGCAAATTAAATAAATGTTTAATACAATCAAGTGTGGCCTGGGATCTTTCCATGTCTGTGTGCGTTTGAGAAAATTTGTCTTCCTGTTCTGCATCAGGGTGTATGAAATTTTATTTATTTTCCTTTATTTAAAGTATGAAATGTTGCCTCTGCATCAAGTTCAGCTCTGTATCTTCATTAGTGAATTGGGGAGGGGGGGGGGGGGGGGTTGCCAACAGCGGGAAAGACCACCAGCGCTTAGTAAAATCAAGACTGGTAATGTGCCGCCCCCCCCCCCCCCCCCCCCCGTTCTCACGTCAACATTAACCACTAATTTTGCTAAGCACCTGGATCAGAGCCTTAACATACCAGACTGTGGGACCCACTCACACACTGGATCAGAGCCTTAACATACCAGACTGTGGGACCCACTCACACACTGGATCAGAGCCTTAACATACCAGACTGTGGGACCCACTCACACACTGGATCAGAGCCTTAACATACCAGACTGTGGGACCCACTCACACACTGGATCAGAGCCTTAACATACCAGACTGTGGGGCCCATCCACACACTGGATCAGAGCCTTAACATACCAGACTGTGGGACCCACTCACACACTGGATCAGAGCCTTAACATACCAGACTGGGGACCCACTCACACACTGGATCAGAGCCTTAACATACCAGACTGTGGGACCCACTCACACACTGGATCAGAGCCTTAACATACCAGACTGTGGGACCCACTCACACACTGGATCAGAGCCTTAACATACCAGACTGTGGGACCCACTCACACTGGATCAGAGCCTCAACATACCAGACTGTGGGACCCACTCACACACTGGATCAGAGCCTTAACATACCAGACTGTGGGGCCCATCCACACACTGGATCAGAGCCTTAACATACCAGACCATGGGGCCCATCCACTCACACACTGGATCAGAGCCTTAACATACCAGACTGTGGGACCCACTCACACACTGGATCAGAGCCTTAACATACCAGACTGTGGGGCCCATCCACACACTGGAACAGAGCCTTAACAGATACCAGACCATGGGGCCCCATCCATACACTGGAACAGAGCCTTAACAGATACCAGACCATGGGGCCCATCCACACACTGGAACAGAGCCTTAACAGATACCAGACCATGGGGCCCATCCACACACTGGAACAATGCTTTAACAGATATATTGGTGTGGGTGAAGCAACAGTGAGCTGTCAATGACAGCATTGCATTTGTTCTCTAACACAAGGCCAGTATGATAGGGTTGCTTAGTCATGTGACCAAGAGGCTCCTCCCACTTAGGAATGAATACAAATTTGCAATTTAATGAATGTACTACAATTTGTGATGTTCAGAATTTTATTTGCTCATTGCTCTTAATAAATATATATTTTTTCATTATTACAGGTTTCTACAGCAAAATTGTTATTTTTTGTATAAAAAGGGATTTCAAAAAAACAAAATCACACATATACACACTACTGTACCGAAATATATTGGGGTTTCTTTTTTACCTGGCTATGAAAATGATTTGGCTCCACATTTCAGTTTGTTTTCAGTTATTAAAAACTGGCCTGTCTATTCAATATAATTTTAAATTATTTAAAAAGCAGCTCTTTCAAGCTGCAGTTTTTGAAATTGTAAAATAAACATATTCTATAAAATGTACAGTTTCTTCACATACACATGAATCAGGCCGATTTAGAAAACATTTTTTACATTGTTGCTCACACATCATAACAGTTGTCCTCTCAATCACTGTCACTCATACATATTCAGTTGAGACTCCAGTTCTGTGAGAAATGTATCAACATGAAAAACAAATACGATGACTTACTTTTATGACTTGTGCTGGAAAAAAAAAATAACGGTAGATACTTGGCCCATCTGATATCGTTTAAAACAAATAACGTGATCTGTATAATGAACAACTATAAGCGCTGTTGTAAGATAATAGAACACTTGAAAATTAACTCCAGGGAAAGTTTCTGGTTGGACGTGCCAGGCATACATCACATAGGAATAATATGTGATGGGCAACCAATCACTTTTACTGAGGTTTTTTTTTTTGTGAGAAACTCTCTAGGATCCCTGCTTACACAGTGAAGCACACACAGTGGATAAGGGCACTTCTGCAACTGAGTGTATCCTCCTTGCTGGTGCTCTGTGATTGGCTGCAGACCGTCCCAGAGGGCAAGCGTGACTGGCTTCCCGGCAGCCCCCAGAGGGTAAGCTGAATAGTTTCTGTGGTGCTCTTTGATTGGCTGCAGAGTTTCTGTGGATATGTTCCAAACTTAGAGAAGCCTGCCTTTTTCATGACGCATTAAAACGATTAGCATTTTCTTTTAGCATTTTTTTAAAAGTGCAAACAGACACAGACATGTAAACTTACAACACTCCAACAGGCAGGAGAAAGAAAGGAGGTAGAGGAACAGTGAAGTGAAGAAAGATAGAGCGAGCTGTGAGATGACCATGATGCCACTTTACCCATAGGAAACAGAGGAGCCCCAATGGCAGCTGGTGGACACTTACTGGCTGCTTCCTGATATCTAGGAAGTGCAACCAGAAAGCATCCACCAATCACCGCAGCCACTGTTGAGTTGATCGTTACCAACGACTCTGTGATTGGTGGAGCTCCTCTCTACAGTTTTTTTGTTTTTTGTTTTTTTTTTTTGTTCATGAGTTAAGGTGACATCACAGCCGTCCCAACCCTACTGAGTTATCACTGGGGCGGAGAAAGAGGAGGCGGGGGGGGGGTCTTTTCATCATCCATCTTCTTCTCAGCTGCTTTTCGCCACTTTGTTCTTCTTGTTGAGGATGCCCATCAGATTCTTTGACATGTAGTATGGCTTCTCAACACTTCCGTCGTTTCTCTCCAGATCTTCCACTGCAGGAGGAGGAGCCCCAGGGGTGAAACAAGCACAACCTTAATCTGCGTACCTGTGTATTTACCTGTGTACCTTAGACCTGTTCAGCTTTGTACCTGTATAACTGTACAACTGTGTGCCTGTGTACCAAAGACCTGTTCAGCTTTGTACCTGTATAACTGTACAACTGTGTACCTGTGTACCAAAGACCTGTTCAGCTTTGTACCTGTATAACTGTACAACTGTGTACCTGTGTAATTGTACAAATGTGTACCTTTGTCATTTTAGTTTATTGTTTTTGCCCGGAACCCGTGAGGAGGAAGGGTGAAGTTGTCTGTTTATTTCATTTTCATGTTGGTGTGGGTGCTCTCTCTCTCTCTCTCTCTCTCTCTCTCTCTCCAACAGTGTTTCCTGGAACTGCTGCACCTCCCTCCCAGGGGTGTCACACTGGCGTGTGAAACTGTACAACTGCATACCTGTGTAACCAGACAACTGTGTACCTGTGTAACTGTAAAAATGTGTACCTGTGTAACTTCAGAACTGTGCAACCTTGTACCTGTACAATTGTTTAACTGTTCATCTGTAGAACTCTGCTGCTGCCTAACTGCCTGTACCTGCATAAATGTGGAACTGTACAGGGTTCAGCTGTTGAGCTGCGCATGGGTGTGTACAGACCACACCGAGCACCTCAATGCTGCCCCCAGTGGCAAGCAGGAGCACTGCACCGTAATTCATGTCAGGGCTGAACAGACAGGCGAACACAGTTAATACATAACCGCCATTTTTCCACCTGCACGACAGGCGAGCGGGCGGTGTGCGGTTGCCGCGGTTGTCGCGGTGTGCGGTTGTCATGGCGGCAGTACTCACGGAAACAGAGGAAGAGCGTGTCCACGCACATGTTGTAGACGCTGAAGAAGCCGCTCGCGATTAGGTAGGCGCCAACCACCACGGTCTACAGAACGGCACGCGGGAAAAGACTTAGTGGCGATCTGATCAAGGCTTTTAAATTCATAAAAGGGATTAACAAAGTGAACTACAAGAGATTGTTCAGGCTTGAGTTACTGTAGTAGAACGAGGGGGTATAAATTCAGCACAGATGTTAAGAAGTATTTCTTCCACACAGCGAGTAGTCAACTGTGTGGAAGAGCTTGCCAGGTCATGTCGTAGAAACTCTGGGGGGTTTTCAAGACCAGGCTTAGTACGGTGCTAGATGCTATGTAGTTTGTTTGTAAACCGATCGTGCAAATGCTTAAACTGTCCGTGAATGCACATTCTCTGTGAATC
>CM045890.1:55587101-55592101 GCA_025169545.1 Anguilla japonica
CACACACACACACACACACACACAGACACACAAACACACACACGCACGCACGCACGCACACACATGTACACACACACACAGACACACAAACACACACACATACACACGCACGCACGCACGCACACACATGTACACACACACGCACACAAACACATTAGAGGATACAGTGCAGTAACTCCCCAGTAGGCCACACACACCACCAGCAGGACGAAGGTGATGAGGGGGTAGACCAGCGATGACATCATGTAACTCACAGCCCTGCGGACAAGAGGAGCACACAGTCAGTTCTGACTGTCATTAATGATGACGTCATCGTCATAGTCACTGTTGAAGCAAGAGCATCATGCAGGTGGTGGTTGAGGCGAGTTCCTCCCCTTCACTTCACTGTAAAAGCACATACAAGCATGCTGAAATCATGGAATGGAATGGAATATAATGGAATGGAATGGGATATAGTGTAATATACTGAATGGAATGGAAGGAATATAATGAATGGAATGGGATATAATGTAATATGCTGAATGGAATGGAATATAATGGAATGGAATGGGATATAGTGTAATATAGGGGCGACATGGCTAGGAGGTAAGAGCTGAAGGGTGGAATGGGCGTGTCAGTGTCCTTGAGCAAGACACCTATAATGGAATGAGAGGCATCAATGGCGCTTTGGATAAAAGTGTAATATACTGAATGGAATGGGATATAATGGAATGGAATGGGATATAGTGTAATATACTGAATGGAATATAATGGAATGGAATGGGATATAGTGTAATAAACTGAATGGAATGGGATGGAAAGGAATGGAATGGAATGGGATATAGTGTAATAAACTGAATGGGAAGGAATATAATAGAACTGAATAGATGGAATGGGATAGAGTGTAATATATTGAATGGAATGGAATGGGATATAGTGTAATATACTGAATGGAATGGGATGGAATATAATGGAATGGGATATAGTGTAATAAACTGAATTGAATGGAATGGAATATAATGGAATGGGATATAGTGTAATAAACTGAATTGAATGGAATGGAATATAATGGAATGGGATATAGTGTAATAAACTGAATGGAATGGAATATAATGAAATTGAATACATGGAATGGGATATAGTGTAATGAATGGAATGGAATGGTAGTGCAGCAGGGAAGCTCGTACTTGCTGGACTCCTTGATGAGTGCGATGGCGATGAGAATCCGCTTCCGGAGGAAGATGAGAAGCAGGAGCAGGATGGCTTCCACCACGGAGAGGATGATCACTGAGGGAAAAGGCGAAGAGGCAGGGTTACATTCTGCCTGTACCCACCAGGAGAGAGAGAGAGGAAAAGAGCGAGGGAGAGAGACAGACAGACAGATGGATGGATGGATGGATGGACTCACAGAAGGCCAGCCAGGTGTCTTTGATCTGCAGGTACGTAGAGACGTTGGTGGTGAAGCCCACATCCTTGTAGGTCAATGTGGAGGTTTTGAAGTTGTCATACTCCCAGTAGCAATGCCATATTCCTGAGAGGAAAGAATCAGGAAATGAGAAGCCTGTCTGGGATCACAGTACAGACCCACACAGACACACCACACAGTACAGACCCACACAGACACACCACACAGTACAAACCAACACAGACACACCACACAGTACAGACCCAACACAGACACACCACACAGTACAGACAAACACAGACACACCACACAGTACAGACCAACACAGACACACCACACAGTACAGACCCACAAAGACACACCACACAGTACGGACCCACAAAGACACACCACACAGTACGGACCCACAAAGACACACCACACAGTACAGACAAACACAGACACACCACACAGTACAGACCAACACAGACACACCACACAGTACAGACAAACGCAGACACACCACACAGTACAGACCCACACAGACACACCACACAGTACAGACAAACACAGACACACCACACAGTACAGACCCACACAGACACACCACACAGTACAGACCAACACAGACACACCACACAGTACAGACCCACAAAGACACACCACACAGTACAGACAAACACAGACACACCACACAGTACAGACCAACACAGACACGCCACACAGTACAGACCAACACAGATACACCACACAGTACAGACCAACACAGACACACCACACAGTACAGACAAACACAGACACACCACACAGTACAGACCAACACAGACACACCACACAGTACAGACAAACACAGACACGCAGTACTGACAGTGTGTGTTGCTCACCATAGGCTAATACAGCCAGCACTCCCACTATGAGGACCCAGATAATCACCGCAGCCGTGAAGCGCAGGAGCAGGAGGAACAGCATACTGAGCAGCATGGCGATCAACAGACCTCTGAGAGAGAGGGGGGGGGGGGGGGAGGAGAGAGAGGGAGGGAGAGAGAGAGAGGGAGAGGGAGGGAGGGAGAGAGAGAGAGAGAGAGGGGGGAGAGGGAGGGGGAGAGGGGAGAGAGAGAGAGAGAAAGAGGGGAGAGAGAAAGGGAGGGAGAGAGGGGAGAGAGAAAGGGAGGGAGGGAAGGAGAGAGAGGGAGAGAGGAGAGAGAGAGAGGAGGGGAGAGGAGGAGAAAGGAGGAGATGAGAGGCGAAAGGAGAGGAGACAGAGGGGAGGAGGAGGACAGAGGAGGAGGAGTAGAGAGTAAGTAACGTAGGATTGGTGGATGGGGTGCAGTAGTGGGCGTGGCCAGTGGGGCAGTCTGGTTATAAGATCACTGGGACCACACCAAACACAAGCCAAGGACAAATAACTGAATGTTTCCAGTGTATAATCATATTTATCCCCCTTTAGGAAAATATACAGATTGATATTTTAGTATATATGAACATCTGTTCATGCTTTGGGACTTTTTTGTCCGCCATTAAGCAGTACTGGAGTGTAGAGCAGGGCAGTGGAATCTGTCCACCACCAGGGGGCAATGTAGAACAAAATGTTCTCCTTCTTGGGTAAGGGGGTTGGGGGGAGGCGGTGGTCAAAGAGCAATGGCCTACTACTCACATGAGGATCCAGGGCCAGGACGAGGCAAAGTCCTCGAAGATGCGAACTCCCACCTCCTCCGCGTTGAAACCAGACACCAGGTCACTAAGCAGGAAGTGGACAGTATGGGGTGTTAGCGCTATTCTACAACAGCACCATTCTAGAACAGCACAATTCTAGACCAATACCATTCTAAAACAGTACTATTCTACCACAGCACCATTCTAGAACAGTTCCATTCTAAAACACCAGTATTCTACAACAGCACCATTCTAGAGCAGCACCATTCTAGAACAGCACCATTCTAGAGCAGCACCATTCTAAAACAGCACCATTCTAGAACAGCAATATTGTACAACATCACCATTCTAGAAGAGTACCATTCTAATACAGTACCTTTTTACAACAGCACGATTCTAGACCAATAGCATTTTAAAACACCCATATTCTACTACAGCACAATTCTAGAACAGCATACTTCTAGACCAACACCATTCTACAACAACACCATTCTAGAACTAGAACAGTACCATTCTAAAACAGCACTATTCTATAACAGCACCATTCTAGAACAGCAATATTGTACAACATCACCATTCTAGAAGAGTACTATTCAATACAGCACTTTTCTACAACAGCACAATTCTAGACCAATAGCATTTTAAAACACCCACATTCTACTACAGCACCATTCTAGATAGTGAATCTGGATATTCATAGGTGCTCATTCGATAAAATAAACATGTCTGCTTTCAGAAAAAATGAGAGTACAGGGTGTGTTGAAAATTTCAAATTACTGTGCCTCTCTAAATTTGTAACAATCTTGTCCATCCCTAAATATAAATCGATTGTGACTTTATCCATTGTGGCATTATTATTAGCAGAAATATTCTGCCAGAGCTACTGGGGAATGCAAATATACTGACTAATTACTGTACTGCTGCTGACTAGTGTTATTATAAATGCTCTGTTTGATTAATTTAATGGCCTCTTGAGAAAGTCAACATTGCATTAGTTTTGCGAGTGTTTAAAAGAATGTGGGAAAACAAACAGTGGATCTCATTAATCACCTCATGGTTCAGATACAGCTGTTGTTAGATAAGGTTCTGTGCCTTGATATTAGCAAAATTTTGCAGTTACCAAAAACCTTTGCACCTTTCTTTCCAACCAATCAGATGCCTTCTTTATATTGTTTCTAACGACATGCTTTTCGCCATCAGTACCGACTACTGGCACTAAGACTACAGACAGACTACAGACAGACTGAAGAGTTAAACAGATCACTAATGGCACTAGGAATACAGACAGGCACTACAGACAGACTAAAAAGCAAAAACAGAACACAAGTAGCACTAGGACTACAGACAAATTAGTCACCATTAAGACAAACATCACCAAGGAGAAAATGGTGGGATCTAAGACTAACAATAGTAGAACAGCAACTCACGAGCCATACTGCGGATTTCTGAATGTGAGAAACAGAGAGAGAGTTCATGCAGAGGATGATATTATAGTGTGTGTGTGCGTGTGTGTGTGTGCGTGTGCATGTGTATTTGTGTGCTTGTGTGTCTGTGCATGTGTGTGTGTGTGTGTGTGTGCGTGCATGCCTTTGTGTGTGTGTGTGTGTGTGCTTGTGTGTGTCTGTGCATGTGTGTGTGTGTGTGTGTGTGTGTGCTTGTCTGTGCATATGTGTGTGTGTGTGTGTGTGTGTGCGTGCATGCCTGTGTGTGTGTGTGTGTGCTGTGTGTGCGTGTGTCTGTGCATATGTGTGTGTGTGTGTGTGTGTGTGTGTGTGTGTGTGTGTGTGTGTGTGTGTGTGTGTCTGTGCATATGTGTGTGTGTGTGTGTGTGTGCGTGCATACCTGTGTGTGTGTGTGTGTGTGTGTGTGTGCTTGTCTGTGAGGGTGTGTGTGTGTGTGTGTGGTCTGTGCATGTGTGTGTGTGTGTGTGTGTGTGCGTGCATACCTGTGTGTGTGTGTGTGAGGGTGTTTGTGTGTTACAGTG
>CM045890.1:55597101-55607101 GCA_025169545.1 Anguilla japonica
TAATCATTTAGACCAGGATCCAGTGTAATCATTTAGACCAGGATCCAGTGAAATCATTAAGACCAGGATCCAGTGTAATCATTTAGACCAGGATTCGATGTAATCATTTAGACCAGGATCCAGTGTAATCATTTAGACCAGGATCCAGTGAAATCATTTAGACCAGGATCCAGTGTAATCATTTAGACCAGGATTCAGTGTAATCATTTAGACCAGGATCCAGTGTAATCATTTAGACCAGGATTCAGTGTAATCATTTAGACCAGGATCCAGTGTAATCATTTAGACCAGGATCCAGTAAAATCATTTAGACCAGGATCCAGTGAAATCATTAAGACTAGGATCCCATTAAATCATTTAGACCAGGATCCAGTGAAATAATTTAGACCAGGATCCGATGTAATCATTAAGACCAGGATCCAGTGTAATCATTTAGACCAGGATCCAGTGTAATCATTTAGACCAGGATCCAGTGTAATCATTTAGACCAGGATCCAGTGTAATCATTTAGACCAGGATCCAGTGTAATCATTTAGACCAGGATCCAGTGTAATCATTTAGACCAGGATCCAGTGGATCTGCAGGGGAAGACTGAAGCGGACGGGAAGGGGCGGGACGGGGCGGGAGGACACTCACCTGTTGTGTATCGGCCCATTGAACGTGGGATCATACTGGGCTGGATCCCCTGCAATGAGAGAGGGAGGGAGGACATATTTACCTCCAAAGACTTTGCCTGTTCCAATAACATCATAAACAACATGCAAAGCGAAAGTCTGTCCTTGAATCAATACCCACAGTGTGACAACGCTGCCTTTGACAAACTGCTGGAACACACAAACACACAAACACACACACACACCATGTGCACACACACACACACACACACCTGCCACAGAATGCACAGCAGCTACAGACAGAGGGTGTGGAAGCACTATTCCTTTGCTGACTCAAATAGGATGTGCTGACATAACAGTGGCAATGGAGGACTGCTCTCCCCACAACTCTGTGTGTGTGTGTACGTGTGTGTGTGTGTGTGCATGTGCGTGTGTGCGTGTGCATGTGTGTGCATGCATGTGCCGTGTGTGTGTGTGTGTCTGTCTGTGTGTGTGTACGTGTGTGTGTGTGTGTGTGTGTGTGTGTGCGCATGCGTGCATGTGGTGTGTGTGTGTACGTGGGTGTGTGTGTGCGTGCGTGTGTTGTGTGTGAGTGTGTGTGTGTGTGTGTGCGTATCTGGTGTGTCCGTGCACGTGTATGTGTGTACGTGCATATGTGTGTGTTTGTGTGTGCATGCGTGCGTGAGTGTGTGACCGACTTCGCCGGAATGAGGCTCAAATGTTAATGAATGTTGAGGAAGTTAAAGCTGAGATTTGAGGGAAAACTCAGCATGACTGTGCTGTTTTACAACTGTGCTACAGGACCTTGTTAGCTGGAATAAAAACTATCTTCCTGAAAGACAGAGAAAGAGAGAGAGAGACAGAGAGAGAGAGAGAGACAAATAAAGAGAGTGAGATTTATTTGAATTCATCTACTTTTTCGTGCACATTGATTTCAGACTGTTTTCTAGGCCGTGTTCAAAGCTTGTTCCAAAAACACTCCCGAAACGTATTCAAATAAGTCGTTCCAGTAATGCATTCTGAATGTGAAAACAGAGGCAAATCCACTTTTGTTCTCCTGCATTGTAATACTCTGGATTAAAGCTTCTGATAAAAGTAGAGAGAGCGAGAGAGAGAGAGAGAGAGAGAGAGTGTGAGGGAGAAGAGGGGAGGGGTAGAGAGAAAAGAAATTTGAATTGAATTTAAATTCAGTGACAGATGCAGATAGCCCTGGAGTGGGAGAGCGAGCCGACACACGTCCTTGTCCGGAGCGAACACTCGAGCATTTCTGGAAACGACATGCCGACCACTTCCTTATGGTTATCAGAAACCTTCCGCCAACATGTTATCTACTACAGCTGAGGTAATTGAACTTTTACTGCCCCCTAATTGAAACTGTTTTGCAAAAAAGTAAATGCAGACAAGTCAACACGCAACAGCACACATAAAAACAGATAACCTATTAAAAATAGATAAACCTGTATAGCAATAAAGAATCTGTATAGTAAGCTGCCTGACCTCCCCGGTGCATCTCATCGAAAAACAAAGCATGACTTGGCTGTTATATAATAATAATAATAATAATAATAATAATAATAATAAATTGATATTGAGGTCTAGGTAATTAACAGAAACTAGAAACAGAACAGGAAAGTGTTCGGGTGGTGACATTGCAGTTTGGTTGCACAAATACCCTTAGGAGACAAGGTGTGTGAGAGAGTGAAAGAGAGAGAGAGTGAGTGAGTGAGTGAGTGAGTGAGTGAGTGAGTGAGTAAGCGAGTGAGTGTTTGTGTGAGTGAATGAGTGAGTGAGAGAGTGAGTGAGTGAGTGAGTGAGTGTTTGTGTGAGTTGGTGAGTGAGTGTGTGTGTGTGTGAGAGAGAGAGAGAGAGAGAGGGAGAGAGAAGGAGAGAGAGAAAGGGAGTTGCAAACGCTGAAAAGACCATAGAGGTGAAACCAGTTTCTCTGCATGCGTTGTGTCGGATTACAAAGGGACAGTAAGTGGTGCTTCGCCAGATGAATCACATGATGGCAGCCGAAGGGTCTGGCTTTGTTCTGTGAGATCTGTGACCTCACAGCGGTTACCTTTACTGCTTCTGCTAGGGTACACGTCCTTCATCTTTACGAACCAAGAAGCTGGAACAGCTGTTCTTTGACGTAACACAGGCTGTTACTCAAGGTCTGAAGAGCAGCCTGGTTTATGAACGTATATAAGCATAAAGACACACGCCCAAGCGCAGAAACACTGCGGTTAATATACTGCGCCTGCACAGCTACGAAATGCCACTTATTTAAATACGTTTTGAAATGCGAGGAAACGTCGAAGCTGCCGTTTCATCGCTCCACGGCGTACCAGGAAGTGTGCGCGTGTTTGTTTATGGAACAGGAAGTCATCCAACCCTGCACTTCAAGGTTAACAAGTTTGCAAGCTGGACTGAAAAACCGATGACCCTATGACCACAAACACAATTTATAATTTAATATTAACAGTGATCGGCTGAATGGGGGGGGGGGGGGGGGAGCAAGAAAATGCTGCGTGTGTGTGTGTGCGTGTGTGGGTGCGTGTGGGTGCGTGTGTGACTGTGTGTGTGCGTGTGTGTATCCAGGTGCACTGTAATCTTTTCTCAGAATAATAAAGTGATTTGCATGAGAATCAGATGGGAAGTAGAGATTAGGACTGAACACAAATGAGTAATGAGTCAGAGATAAAGTATCAGCATAGATTCAACCATTCCGCTACAGTATATACTACATACACACTGACTGAGCATAACAGTACATTAACACTGCGTTGAGAGAGAGGGTTAATACAGTGTATACACAATGACTGACTGAGCACTACAGTGCATTTACACTGCACTGACAGGGAGGGTTAATACAGTACATACACACTGACTGATTGGACACTGCAGTGAGAGGGAGGGTTAATATACTACATACACACTGACTGACTGGACACTGCAGTACACGCCAGCTGAAGCACCTTTCGAATGAAACTGAACGAAGAGACCAAACGGCATCTCGCTACCTCTTCTCCCTGCTTGTAAAAAATTAGCCGCGGTTTTATGTAGTTCTTAACAGGTGACTCATCCAGAGATGGGTGTGTCGCGACCAGGTTACGATGGTACAAAGATGGTACAAAGCTTGTAAAAAATTAGCCGCGGTTTTATGTAGTTCTTAACAGGTGACTCATCCAGAGATGGGTGTGTCGCGACCAGGTTACGATGGTACAAAGATCAGAGGTCAATGGGGAGGCTGTTGGGGGGGTGGGGGGTGCGGTCAATATACTTTTGTTATCTGTAAACTCCCCAGTGCCGATTCCTTAACATTATTCATGCAGTCCCACCCCCACCCCCACCCCCTTTAATTTCTTCTGATTTTTATCCCAGCCATGGCAACCCTGATTCACCGTGTCCTCGAACAAGGTCGATGGAGAAGCAAGGAGCTCTCTTCTCCCCACCCTCAAAAACTGCTACTTTTTCTTCATATTCGAGCTTTTAACTTTTAACTCAGGCTGGGAGTAGGGGTGGGGGGGAGGGGGGGTGGGGTTTTTTCCTTACAGAAATTCAATACGCTTCAACTGATTTGTGAATGCATAGCTATCTGAAATCGGTAATAAATTGCGCATTTTCCTCATGTTCTGAAGCACTGCGATCTTTATCTGACCCTGACGATACATTTTATGTCGATGCATTGTGGTATGTCCCATTTCCACAAAGGTTCAGCACAATTGAGAAGGTGGAGCCCTTACAGTCAGGATACGTTCAGATTACAGGCTGAAGAGGCCCAGATATATAATGCTTTTTACTTGCATGTGACGCAGCTCTGGTTTTTTTATGAGCTGTGTGAACACAAATCGAATCTTTGCCTGTCGGATTTGGGCCACTTCTGTGGCCATGTGACCGCCGTGAGAACTGTTTTTTTTTTTTTTTACGTTGCGCTTCATTGCGCAGTCGTAGATTGTTGGCGTTTTCATTCTGGTCCAAAACAGTTACTTGCAGCTGACTTGCCTAATATTGACCATACAAGTGCACTCAATAGCTTGACTTGCCTAATATTGAGCATACAAGTACACTCAATAGCTGATTTGCCTAATATCGAGTATACAAGAATACTCAATAGCTTACTTGCCTACTATTGAGTATACAAGAATACTCAATAACTTACTTGCCTACTATTGAGTATACAAGTATAATCAATAGCTTACGTGCCTAATATTGTATACTCAATAGTAGGCAAGTAAGTTGTTTTGACCATGTCTATTCTGTTTTGTCTGCAATGGCACACTTTTAAAAAATGGAGGAGAACAAGTATTCCGTTTTTTTTAAGTTAATGCACGCACGCGGGTGGTTTCAGAGCAGAGGTCTGTTCTCACTTTCGTCACATACGAGTTACTTATAAACCTGAAGATGATGCTATCTATCACAAATATAAACTAAAATTAGACCCGATTCATCAGATGAACTCAGGTGTGAAACGCATGCTGGATTAGACTTCGCCTGAAGGCATTATCAATAGACACACAACGTTCCGGAACACTTCATTCACAACGTTCACGAACATTCCATCCCTCAAAGAGGAAGTTCCCCGAGCGTCTGTTGGCCAAGTTTTCCATTCCTTAGGAGGTGGGCGTGTCGCGCTGAGGGCAAGTGGCCAGCGGGATAGCGCACCGCCATGAGTTAAAGTGTGTAATTGGCCACCATATAACAATCACACCTTTATACTGTGGGACATAATAAAAAAGGAACTGGACTTCCTTATCCTAAAGGTCACGGGTTCGATTCCCGGGAAGGACGCGGCCGTTGTACCCTTGAGCAAAGGTACTTAACCTGCACTGCTTCAGTATACATCCAGCTGTATAAATGGATCCAAATGCTGTGTAAAAAGTTGTTGTGTAAATCGCTGTGGATAAGAGCTAAATGCCTGTAATCTAATCCAATCAAATCTAATCCTGACCTGCAACTTTAAAAAACACTCTTGAATACATTCTGAATTAATAAGAGAGGATGCTTGTCCAAACCTTTGCGGAAGAAGCCAAAGAAGACCCAATAAATACTCTCCTCCACCCAGGTGCAAAAAGTCATTGAAGTTGTTTTTTTCTTTTTCTCCAAACCTGAATTCTAATAGCTGTAAAATGCTCAGTGGACTGGCAGGATTTTACAGCAATTAGAGATCAGATTTGGAGAAAAAGAAAAACAGCTTCAGTGAATTCCGGACCTGGGCTCTGATTGGACCAGACTGGCTGATCAGGAAACCGTGGAAACACTGCCTGTGTCACAACTGTATCCATTATGAACTAACAGGGGCCAAGGCTGGTCCCAGAACAGGGCTCACATTCATAATGTCTTACAGTCCAGGTTGCCGATCACGGCTTTTTAGCCCTTTAAGATATGAGGTCACAATTATGCAATTAGAATGCTCTCAACTTTAACATTCTAATTCCGACGGAACAATCACTACTGGTAATGGAAAGCGATGGAGTTCCACCAGAACACTGACATTGAATTTTGAAAAGGAAAATAAGTAAAAAAGAAATAAAACCCATAGCATTCTGAAAAACCCACTCTTCAAAGGGTTAACCATGTTTGCCAGGTCAATATTTTTTTTTGTCAGATGGGCTTTGCAGCTCATAATGACTAAGGTTAGCATAAGGTCTGGGGAAACCTGATTCTAAAATGGAAAACCAGTCTGGCTCTCAGAGGCCTCCTGAATAGGCCTACACTTCGATCTCCGGGGTACGAAATCAGCCGAGAATAAATTAAATAAATATTTCGAACTGAGCTGAACTCCTGACTCTCCTCTTCATCAAGGATCACATGACACAAGCCTTCAACCCACCACTTACTCCACTCTTAATTCTGTACAATCACGTAGGACTGTCATATTGCATGTGCCCCGCGGAAAAGCTGTGTAACGTGTTGCCACACACACACACACACACACAAACACCATCCCTTTTCACAAATAATTACAAATGAACCCCAGCGGCGACATCGAAGGGCACTATGCAAACACGCGCTCTGCCTTTAATGAACTGGTCTTCTATTATTTTCGGCTGCTCAATTCACCGTGTGAAACTGTGTAAATGACGTAAATACTGTGATTACACTCTTTCGTTGTATAATTAATCCATGAATCCCCCAATGATCATAGCTGGTCAGGCTGATCAGTCAGTCAGTCTCAAAGTTTGTGTTTTCAGCATAATAATTTTAGACTTTCCACAATAAATTGTGATTTGGACACGTACAGTAAGCAGGATTTTTTTTAAAAGAGGACAGGGGCGGGCAGGAGGGTGTAATGAACACAATACTAGACAATTTGCTTTTTCATATATGGAACGACCGAACACACCTAACCGGATATTTGAGCTCGAAATCTCTTTGACATACATATATACATATATATATATATATATATATATATATATATATATATATATATATATATATATATATACAGGCTATAGCTACGTCTCTTTTGAACTAGCAAAAACTTTGTTTTCCGCTTTTATAACAGGTGGATTAATAATCTTCTAGGCATAACAATTAGCTACTCCCCAGGTGAAACTAAATATTATAACATTCAAATATTCTTCAGCACACTATTTTTGGGTAGTTTTGTGCCAACCATTGTCAAAACAAAAGAAAAAACAACAACAAACAAAACATCCCCATCATGCAACTGTGAAGAAGGCTACATCTACAAGTCCCATAGTCCTATAACTGCATTATAATTACGGTTTAATTTAACACGAAGTTTATAAAACGCAACTCTTCCTAGACAAGCGTTAGTCGCCTTCCAATAGCAGACTAGCAACAAACAAATTTGTAAACGCAGATTTCCATATAATTAACATAAATAGTTAGCTCGTAGTCAACTGGGATTACTTCAACCAATAAAGAAAAGACGAGAAATGGCAGTTTTAAATAATTGCATGAAAAGGTATTATGTTGCCTAGCTTCATAGATGACAGTAAAAATCAAAATGTATAAACAAGTTATTACGACAAAAGGTTAACATCAAGCTTGCCAGCCAGTCAGCTAAATTAAGTTCGCTAGCCCTCAAGCAATCTGGCAATCTTCACGGTTTACTCATTTTGTTTAAAACAACTCACCATATTCCGACTTGTCCTCGTCCGACTTTTTGCCCATTTTCATCTGTTATTCTTAATACTTCCTGCTCGTTTTGTTTGGGGGAGACTACGAAGAGATCCGTCTAAAAAAAACAAACTTGCTCTCGGCTAAATCTCTCCAACTCTTCGCGTTTATTTCCCCGTTCGCTGTTGCCAAGTGCAACGTCACGGGTGCACCTGCTCTCGGATGCGCACCTGGGTGTACACGCCGCAGAACGCTTTTCCTTACCTGCGTGATATCGTGACATGCGTGCCCCCTGGCGTCCGATAGGCGCCATTGCCTGCTGGGGCGTTCGTCACTTTACCGTCAAAGATGGTCGAAACATGTTGACAAAGATAGGCCTACGTTACGATACATTTCTATAATGCTAATCAGTGGTCGATCGCGTTTGTTAGACCTAGGTTTACAATAACATAGCGAGGTAACAAAGGTGAAGACATAACCCATCACAACACTCGACATTCAGAATACACTTATGAAGTGGAAGCTAAATGTATCCCAAAGCTAATACATTAAATCCAAAATTGAAACGCTTCCAGTCAAAATGAAAACACGAGGGCACACCCCAAAATGATCGGAGTTAACAATGAAACAATTAAAGTGAGTCAAAATCATAAAATATTACAACACATAACACATGTATATTTTTAAATTAAAATGCAGACAGTGGCATTCTTTCTGTATGATATTCAGTTGCTGCCAAACGGCACATGACACGTAGAGAGGACACCTTAATGTCATTTTAAGAATAGCCCACTTGAAGTACAAAGACAACAACCATTTGAAAATGACAATATTTGAAAACAATGCGAAATTTAAACGTGTTAACAATGTAAACAACTGTATGACAGACAAGCAGTGTCAGAGGCTCTTGTGAGATGTTGCACAGGTGGCACTGATTAGATGCTTTTTCATAAGGTGAGGAGGACATTGAGTTGGTGGCTGACCCCGCTGGATCAGAATCAAACTGGGAGTAGACACCGTTGAATCAGAGGATCTGAATAGAACTGGTGGTCTATCAAAATAGACACAATGGCTTCAGAGAACAGACCTGGCAGAATATTGTGAGATATGATGTGGAAAAAAGTCCCTTTGTGGTTTTTTTTTTCAGTAGGACAGAACTCAGAGCAAGAGAGGGTTGAGGGACTATATTGGCAGGTTTGGGGACGGAACAGTTAACAAGGGTGAGCCAGAAGCTCTGAAGCCTAAGAAGAAATCATTTTTACTTTTTACCCATTGCGTTACTTCCTGGTTCTGACCTGCTCCCCATAGGTTTCTATTGACTCCACATAATACATAAGGAAAAAAATTCAATTTACAAAAAACAAAAACAAAACAGCCAATATTTTACTCTCCATTTTTATTCAGTTTTTTGTTTTTAATAACAGTAAGGTTTTAAGGCAGGAGTTTACTTTTTTTGGTAAAAAAAAAAAAAAGAACAGAGCAAGTAACCTTAAAATCATCAACCGCATAATCTGCAAGCATCTACAATTCCTACTTCTTGCCCTAAACACAAAGGCAACAGCCCAGAATAAGGCCAGCCTTCTAACACAGGGTGTGGTGGCACACCGCATGATATCATGCCACAGCTCCATTTTAAAAAAAAAAGGCCACCAACCGCATCACAGCCTGATATGTACAACAGAGTTCAGCGCAAGCCACAGGAAGGGATGATGTCACATCAAACGCACGCCACCGTGGCCCTGCAGATGCAGCCGTTGCTCCGCGTTCTTCACACGGAAAGCTCCGCCTCCTGACCGTTGGCAACAGACAATTTTCAAATGTTTCAAATTCTTCTGGAGAATTCATCTAGGGACTCCTGACCAAAGACAACACTGGTGGCGATGGGTGGTCTGTACTGTAAAGCAGCAAAGTGGCTAACGTTAGCGACCGGAACCTTCCGTTTGTTAAGAAACAGAAAGAATGGGAATAAAAAAACACAGAAGCTGAGTTATCTGGTGAGTTTAGAGAATCTGCAGTGGCACTCAGTACATTAAAAAGTGGCACAAAATCTGCCCTCTTTTTCACGTGGAAGTGGTAACAGGCTTAATGTCCTCTCATTCCAGGGAACTTCCACCCAGAACAAAACAAAAAACAAAACAAAAAAAAAAAAAAAAAAAAAGCTGACCCAAAGGACACAACTGACCAACAGGGAGATATGGAGGGGCACACACTCTCACACACGCACACACACACACACACACGCGCACACACAGGTCAGATCAGGCCCCAGGAAGAACCAGACTTGGGCCCGGGAGAGGCCAAGGCCTAGGAGT